>JAQFVV010013027.1:0-222500 GCA_028023455.1 Epiperipatus broadwayi | reverse complement strand
TATATATATATATATATATATATATATATATATATATATATATAAAGCAAGTCATGTAACATGACATTACTTTTATGAGTTTGTATTTACAAAAATATAATACAGAGAGCATACCAATAGCTCAAACAAGCTCTTAATTGATATGTGCAGTAAGAGAAAATATTTAAAATGTCTATCCAGAACATTCCTATCTCCAGACCAATTGGTGTCATGCTTATGGCTCATCTCAGTGAAGATCTAGAATATTCAGACACTACATCCAAAATATTGATTCAAAACCCAGCACTTATTTCATACGAAATATTTAAGTAGAAACTCTGAAGTTTTCAGTCATAAAAATGCCTTTTACTCCATCTATCTAACTTAAGTCACTATACGAGATTGAACTAAATTCAGATATACCATATATTTATAGCCTCAGCATATCTAAAGCCACAAAGGTAAAATTATAATAATAACAAGCAAGTCATGACTCAATAAACATATAAAATATGAGTATATAAATTTAAAAAAAAAAGAATGAATGTTCCTGGAGGAAAAATTAACTGATAAATAATCTTGTTCTTTCAAATGTTTTAAATATTTACTGGTAATTTTGTTATATGAACCAGCATCTATTTAAAATATATGTATTGGAAAACTTTTTATCTTATATGAAAATTACATTAATGATTTTCTTTTTATCTAAAATATCTTTCTTCTGTAAAATATTAAGAAATGGAGTTAGATAAAATATTTATTCAGTATGGAAGGACGATATTAAGGAGAGATTTTCAAAGATTATTTTTTTATTTATGAAGTTGTATACAGCACAGTATGGGAGATAAAATTTTGTTCAAACTTGTCATAGTCCATAGCAATAGACACAGCAAGGCACTGGAAGAATGAAAGCAAACAAAAACTTTAATAGCTTTGAATTTTATTACTTTTTCGTATTTTAGTATTAATATTTTTTACTATTATTATTGATAATTCTCAGTTAATATATTTATTGTTAGAAATATGCTTAGTTTTTAAGAATGAAATAATTTATTTTAAAAAAATAAAGAAAAAGTGATAGACATCAGAAAATTTAATTTTCTGAAATATAAAAAATAAAATAAAATACATATTACATATTTTATGTTGGAATGATCAAGGAGAGAAAGGGATTGCTATATTTAATTCTAATCATTGTTGGAATTAAAGTTAAACTATTAAGCATTTTAAAAATATTTTGTTTTTGTTTCATTTATTATATTTCTTGGATATTAGCACCAGATGAATCATATATATATATATATATATATATATATATATATATATATATGATTGTGAACATATCAATGGTATTAGGAATGTAAAGTAAAGGTAAAATAATGTTGTATGTGTATTCTAAACATATTTAAGTAATTTTTTGAATGCTTAAGTATGCATATTTTGGAAATATGTATATGAGTTTCTAAGATGTCATTCTAGATTGTATCTGTTTAGATAAAATAAAATGAAAATGTTGATCTCTAAATTATCTAGTACTATAATAGAAGTTAATGAATATGTGATAATGATTCATATTTTATTTAAATAATTTGTGTAAACAATGTCTAGAAACTTCTTGACTTTAATATTAAATATTTATTTTGGAAATGTAGTTTGAAGAATATTTTATGTAGCATAGTTAGAATTTCTTTTGATGTTAAGAGGAGTAGTCAGAATGTTGAAGATGAAGGACAATAGTCTGGAAAAGTAATTGTAAAATGAAATCATGGGTGCTAGGAATATTAAAAAGAAATATTATATGTGAATCATATTGTTGTGAGTTAAGATTTAAATACAGGTAACAAAGGTCTGCAGTTGCATTATTTCCATAGTTCAGTAAGAATTCAGGTAAATTTGAGGTACATGATAACTATGTAACTTTAAGCACCATAACTATGGTATTTTATATTTTTTGAGTTATTATATTCATATTTCTCACTGTAATCACTATTAATCACAACTGGATATTATATGGTAAATGATAGTTTACATATTGGTTAGAATAACAACTAGACTTCTGAAAATTGTCAATTTTTGTGAATGTGAGAGGAGAGAAAAATTCTATAACAAATGATGTTTAATTATTTACTATTTATAGTGAAAGTGGAAAATGAATGATTTGAGATTTCTAGTGATAGATGAATAATAGAGATCATTATATTATTTAATGTATATTTTGTTTGATTGTGACAAAAAATGAAACATAATATATGAGTGTTATTATGCTGATAGATTATAAAATGAAAAATTATAGCATCCAGTTAATATAATTCTTTAATATAATTTGTATTTTCTCTAAGAAGAATGAACTTATAGAAGAGTAAATTTATAGGATTATTGTTTTAAAAGTAAATAGTTTTATAAAGTGATGATTAAAGTTGTTTTAGTAACTATATTTTTATTTATTTGAGTTTACATTTGAAATGTTAAAATATAACTGAAAGGTAAAGATTAATTATTTAATGGCATATAAATGATGTGTCTAGCTATTTTCAATATAATATTATATATTAAATTTTGAATAAGTGCTAATTTTAATTTTAATTTTATAGTTAATAGGCATTACTGTAATTATAATAACTTTTCAAAAATATGAAGCATATCATTAGTTAAATAATTGTATTTATTTATTGTTATTGCTTTATTATAATAATGACAATGGAATATCATTTTGTACTGATAGAAAATAACAGTATTACTAATATAATGTATGATATATTATATTTATCATAACAAATAGTCAGAATGAAGGCTATGTAATGTTTATTTATTTTAATTATATTTTCTTCTATAAATATTTTGATGTAATTAATTTTCTTCTATACTGTAAATATTTTAAGTTTTATAAATTTATATTGTTGTAAATATAGTATATTGTTAATAATAAGATTGTTAATGTTTTGTAATTCATATTGTCTCCATACTTTTATTTATTGATATGCCAAGTGCTTTTTGAATATTTGTATTCATGTACATGACCTATAAAAAATAATAAGATCATTATCTTATTACACATGATTAAAATATTGTTATACTTGTTATTATTACAGAAGATCTCATTATTGGTGATTATAAAAATTATATAATGTCAATTTCAGAATATTTTATATCACAATTATATTAAGAATATGTTTTCTGAAAATGCCACATAAGAAATAAAACATTTTATAGTATAATATGTGATAAAATGTTTATTTAAGATTTAATATGATGTTTTATAATAATTTATAATTTTATTTATGTTTATAGAAGAGTAGTAGTCAAATAGATGTAGGATTTTTAAGAATTGTTAAAATATTCTAGTTATCCATTGTTGTTTTGTGAGAATATTTGAATATAGGTAATATTCCTCATTATATTTAACAACATGATATTAATTTGTTTATTATTATTATTAGAAGATTAACCTGGGATTGTTAATGATTATAAGGATTACATAATGTAGTAATAAATAAAAGAATTTAGTTAATGTTAAATTTAAATATTATTTCCATAAAAGAATAGTAACTGATTTATTGTTTTATAATAAATTTTGTGAATTATTTAGTTAGGACTTATTTTAGGTATGTTATGAGCCATGAGAATATTACAAGTTAGTTTTGTTATATAAATTGAACAGGGATAATATTTTTATGTCCTTGAAAGTATATCTTTTGAGATACATCCTCAATGTTAAACCAACAGTGTACCTTGCTGAATATCTTGCACAAATGTTTCATAATTTTTATTAGTATTTTTAATCAAACCATACGAAGAGTAAATAATGAGCTAATTATAATTGAAAATGTTAGTCTATTAAATGGGCTGCAAATCCAATTTGAACCTAAACATTTAATATTTAATATGGGTTTTTTGATTATCTTAATATATTATTTCAATAAGATACATTATTTTAAATAGTAATTTTATAATATATAAAATATTAGAAATGAAGTCTGGGATAGTCAAGGTATCATTGTTTAAGGAATATTGTTTCAATAATTTGATTGTGTAAATTAGATGTAGTATTTGTTTCAAGATAAGCCACAAAGTTTTTCTTAATTTTAACAATTAAGCAAGAGTAAAATATATATGCCTGCATGTGTGGAATTACTAACTCAGAATAAATTATTTTAATAATTTACAAGTCAAATATTTACAAACAACACTCACTTTTTTATATGAATTCCAATTTTTTGGTCATATAAAGCATAATTTGTCCAATTGATTGGCACTGATAGAGAAAGTGGGCATTAAAAATATTATTTCAAAAACTAAATGATGAATTATTAAGGAAACATATTCTATTTTATTTGTTTTATGAATAATTGCATTTAATTAACATATACATTTATTTGATATGTTGAACATGCATTTCAAGTGTGGTCATTTATCTAATTGTTCATTGTTAATATTAACAACCAAATGTTGTTCATATATATTTGAACAATGTTTTTTACTGCTCTTTTAACAGTATTTATTTATTTTATTTAAAGCCAACTATACAATAGTAATAAAATTTACTCTATACTTGTGGAAAGAAAACAAAGTAATTTATGGTTATTCTATATATCAATACAAATACTAAATATAAATGTTTGATCAACAACCTTCCAACAACTATAAGTCTAATGCTAATAATGTTTATCCCATTACAATTGTAAAGTGGTAAAGTGATGAAATGAATCCAGATTTTTTTAACCAATTTGAAAGCTTTGAAATGTCATAAGCATCAAAATGTTGGAATGTTTTTAATGATTAGTTAACTGAAGACTGGTTTATGAACATGATAAAATAAATTTCATGAAGATAAAGTTTTTCAGTGCACAGCTTCATCTTCATAGTTTTATAGTTAAATGCACCATCAACAATATTTCAACATATTCTATTTTATGGTAATCAATGAAAAAATGAATGTTTTTAAATTTCTAAAGTTATTTAAATTAGACAAGTTTTAACTATATATAAAACAATTAAAATAATGTACATGATGACAAATATTAAAGATAATATTTTAAAAATCAATTAACATAAATGTTATTCCATTAAAAACTGAAACTTTGATAGTTGATACAAAAAATATCAATTCACTATTAAAATTTCGACTGAGACATGGCAGTATATGAAAAAAGAAAGATATGAAAATATTTTAAATAAAAGAATCAAATATACAATCTTTTTAAATTGTTTTAATTCTCTCAGTATGAATTAAGATTTGACTTATATTTCACTAATCCATAATCACCTGCTTTGTTGCTTCTATTTAAAACATTATTACCTTGAAATACAAATCTTTGCTAATCAAACATTAATCAAATATTATGTATGTTCATTTGTAAACTTCTTGGAATATAGTTAAATGGAAAAATCATAATAAACAATTTTTCTTTTTTTGAATAGTCCACAATTCTTCATTCTTCCTCATTTCCATAATCAGTCAAATTTACTCTCAACTTTTTAAACGTTTAATAATTTTCCAATGCTTGTATTAATGATTTCCATTCCAATTTTTAAATATTGTTTAATTTGATCAAAAATACCTTTTCTTTTTTTCATCACATTGAGAAATTATTGGTGCATATATTTGAAACATCTGCATTTGGTATTTTCTATTAAGTTCAATAGAGAATCAGTACCACATCTATAACTTATCCACACAGTATCAATCTTCTGTTTTTTATTTATAATATATTTTACCCCATTTGTACTTCCAATAATTACATCTTTACAATAAAAAATGAAAACTTTTACACTAAAGTATCTCTTCACAAATATTGTATTCAATTATCTATTATAATTTGAAAGTTGTAGACAGCTAAATAAGAATAATTGTCAAATGATAACATGAATTAAAGCCCACAACATTATAGTGACTCAAGAATAAGTGTCATGATTTACTTTTTCCATCATTGATATAAATATCTAAATGATAATTAGCAAACATATTCATCTTACATTCAATAAATCTTAATGAACTTTCAGCAAAGGTGTATCAGACAATTAAAAATAAAAAAAAAAACATGATGCTTTTTCTTTTCTACTCAAATATAAAATCAATAACCATACCACATTGCCTGATGCATATTAGTAGATAACCAATCTAAATTTATTTCTCTATCGATAATTATTATAACAGTAATTGCTGCAAAGATAAGAACATGACGATAGGGTATTGGGGACTTGCTGTCCATAATTCACCAAGGCCTCAAAAAAAAAAAATTACTCCTTTTATATATGTATATGTGTTTAAAGTTTTACATTTTCTATTCTCGAGTGTCATTTAAAGTACAAGATTTAAAAATAAGTTCTTTATTTATTTCTTGGTTACAAAGATAATTTTCATTTAATTTATTTTTGCTTAACCATTAAGTTTGCTCTGATGTGGTTTCAATTGAAATATTCAAAACTCCTCATAAAGTGTCTCAATTTTATTATAGATAAATCTCCAGAAGCCAATTAAAACAAATGTTAAAAGCAAAGTCGCATTTCATTTCAAGCTAAAAAACATTGAAGAAGTAACATGGGAATAATGAACCATTATAAATTTTAATTCTACATCTGATATGTAATAAAATCAGTGTTTTAACAACGGATATATAATCGAAATTTTTTTTGTCTGATTTTTGTTTTAACAGTGATGCAATTTTAATGTCTGCAGTCAAGTTGGAGATCTCCGAAATGACATTTTAAAAAAAAAAAAAATCCATGATCGATATATATAAACTTTGTGTTCGTATATAATAAATTAGCAATACTTATGATAAAAATATTTAATATAATAAAAATGAATTACTTTAATTTTTTGTTATAATATTTGTAATATTTTAAATGAAAATGATTAAGTTTAAAATAATAGAGAGAGTGCTTCTATTGTGAATACATATATTAAAAAAAACAAAACAAATATTGCTTCATAACGTAATGAAAGAGATGTGAAATGTATGGTGCAAATATCCAATAGTATAAATTATCCACATTGTCACCTTTTTTTACACAAATACCAAATAAACTTTTTTTTTCATAAAGTGATCTAATGTCTTAAAATACACCAATTTCTAAATCAGTCCTGATAGTTCAATATGAATACAAATGTAGTCAAGAAACCCATGTGCAGTAGTTTCATTGTTGCAGGCTTATAAATATATAGATTTCTTTATGCACTTTATCACTCGAAGAATGATGTATTTTTATTTTTTTAAAGAGAATAAATAAAAATTCTAACATTTTATGTTTTCTTATTGAGCAGGAGAATGTCTTCTATATTTTCAATTTACATATATAATGATTATAATAAACTCCGATTATAATTGATAGACACTTTGGATTATTGGAAAGTAATGTGTGTTTTTTTTAAACGATAAAGCAAAAAATGTTGAAAATTTTATATTTTAATAATTACGACTTTTTGGATGAAATCAAGCATTTTAAAGTTCCTTTAGCAAATAAAATAATTAGTTTGATTTTGTTTCTTTGTTTTAAACAATAGATAATAATGCTATTTTTTTCAGATCGACTAAACAATTAAATTAGTAAAAGAAACATTTCTTTTTGTTATATTTGATAGAATTTAAAAAAAATATCAAACTTATATTTGATAGAATAAATAACATGAATTGTCCATGTGTTATTTTTTTATGTAAAGAGTTTATATATGTTTTTATATAATCTATTTTATACGTGTAATTTATATATATATGCATTTTTAGTTTATTCATAATGTTGTAGCCAAATTAAAAAAAGAAACAAAATAAAACAGGATCATTTATACATTATAATTGCAGAAAGAGATTTGTTAGTAAATAAAAAGAGACACTTTGATTCCTCAATAATGCCTTAAAGAAATTGAGCTCAGAAAATTTCTAAAGTCCACTTCATATATT
This sequence comes from Epiperipatus broadwayi, assembly GCA_028023455.1. Taxonomy (NCBI): domain Eukaryota; kingdom Metazoa; phylum Onychophora; class Udeonychophora; order Euonychophora; family Peripatidae; genus Epiperipatus; species Epiperipatus broadwayi. The sequence continues at coordinate 214,623 of JAQFVV010013027.1, read as the reverse complement.
CTTGTTGTTGCAGTTGTTTTTACTATATGATCATTGATATTGTATACAAACATGGATAGTCTGCTATTTAATATTCTTTAGTCAAGGTTACAAGTTTATTGGTTTGTTACCCCTGAGTTTAAAACATGGAAATACTGACCGTTAGTCTCGCTTCCTGATAGCTTTTAATTGAAATATTAATCAAGGATTTTTTTGAAAATGAATGTGTGTGAATGAACTTTTTCTTTAATAGATATTCACCAACTTGTCACAAAAAAACTAAAGTATGTTTTTTTTTTTTTATTCCCAAGATATGTAAAATTTTCAACCAAGGCAATGATTGATATGTGAAACCAGAGAGTGCTGAGAATGCCCTTGATTGCAGACGCATACTGTTAATTGATGATTATCATTTATTTCAGTACTTATGATTGGGAGAGCACTTTTAAGTAAAGGAAAATATCAAGTTTTGGAATAATATCTATTTTATATTAAATAGGACATTATTGAACTGTTTCATAAGTCAGAGTTTAATATATAATGATACTAATATGACTTTATTCAGATTGACTGAGTAATTGATTTTCAATGAGGCCAATTTTATTTTTTGTAATGATTTAATTTGTCACAATCACCCCATTACCAGAAACTTGTATTGCCATTCTGTAAATCCACAAAAATAGTTTAAACTATAAAATCACATTAGACAATTTTACTCATGATTCTTATATTAAATAAATCTAAGAAAGTTGTCCATGATAATATAAATTTATTTGATTTGATTGCACATGGCATAAAATTTTCACATTTTCTCTGAAATATTTTGATAGTTTCAACCAAAATGTCAATAATTGTGTTTATTTGGTAATTCCAGATCTCTTATAAGTTTATTTATTTTTTTCTGGGTTATTTTGCCCTGCTTCACTATAACGTTGTTCTACCAATTCATATATCTCTTGTTCATTTACATCACTCTTCACTGTGCACTTGGGCCATAGAATAAGCAATATTTTCACTATACAATGGGCTAAATTTTATAAAGGATGCTAAATTATCTAATTAGTAACTTAATCTTAATAATTCCTATAACTCGGGGTACTATCATTCAGAGGAAACTAATGTGATTTCTTGGTTTCCTCCAATACCATTGGTATTGCAAATTGCATAGCAAATCCCTACCTATACAGGCAGTATAAAAAATTGTTGAACATATATTGCAAGAAAAATGCACATACTCTTTACAAACTGACTACAAAGCTATTCCTAAATCAATGCATGCATTATATAGTGATATAGTTTAGTTATTCAGTATACATATTTTATGCTGCTAGCCTATCTACATCATGAGTTGTGACATCTAGTGTTGCACTGTGTTTCATATCTTATCAGTTGATACAATTTGCTGACATTATATTTTTTGCCAAATTGAATAAAATTCTACACAAATGTTTGAAATAACTTGAAGTGTAAAATGATGAGATGCAAAAATATTTGCTAATATTTCGCAAGACTACATGATGGCAGGTAAAACAACTATCACATTTTCTGTCATAACTTGTGAACCTGAAACACTAGAGCTTTAAAATATTTTATAAAATATCTAAATTATGTTGCTAGATTTGCATAAAGTTTGAAGAAAAATATAGTCACCATTTCATTAGGACAAATGAAATACTTTTATAATTGGATGCTTATAACTGAAATGCCAGTTAAATTTATTTTGATTATATACACCTGGGTCTCATTTTAAGCAGTAGATAAATTCCACAGAAAACCCGCATTAAAAAAAAATCATGCAAAAATAGACTTAACTTACCTGGAAAAATGGGGGATAAAGTCTGTAATTTTCAGAATTTGCATAAAAGCAAAGCAACGAGTAAAAATTACTTTAAAATTTGCATTAAAAAAATAAGGAAATAAAGTATGACTAATAAAAAATATCAAATATTTGAAAAAATTGGTACAAGACAAACATTTTTTACTTTTTTTTATTAACTACAGTATTTAATTTGACATTTTTTCATACATATTTTAATCATTATCACTATTTTTGAATGTTCAGTTCGTTTGTAAACTGGTAATAAATCACATTTGTCGATGTAATGTGATGTAGCTTCTTCTTGAAAGAAGTCAAGAATATCTCAGCAATTATGCCCAGAGAAACTTGTTGGCCACTTTATTTTCCATTCCCCTCTCTAATTTTTACCATATTCTGCTTCATCCCATTTACACAACTAGTGCCAATTTCAGTCTTGTGCTGTGTTAATGGTTTTCTGTTGACAACTGTTTTTACTACTGAAATAAATTTTAAATGTTCACATTTTGTTTCTATATGAAAAAAATGAGGATCACAATCAAGACAAAAAGATTATACATTATCATTAAAAATATTATTTTCAGTTTATAAAATCAATAAAACCTTCATTATTTATTTTAAAAATATACATTATCTATTTATGTTATAAATAACAAAATACATTTTAAAAGTTTAAAATTTTTGAATATTTATTGTGATATTCTTATATGTAAATATAAATCTATTATTATTATTTACTCATTAGTATAAATAGGTTATTTATTCTAAATATATCTTCAGGCCATATTCACATAAGCTGCTAATATAATGTAATATTTTTGAGAAAAAAAGTATTTCAAGTCAAAATAAGTTATTAATAATTTAAATTTTTTGATATCTAATAAATATAGTGAAATTTGAAAAATATTAAGAAGAAACATGAATCCCATAACTTCAAAATCTCATTAAAATAAACCGCATAAAACAAGACCCAGGTGTATATATACATCAAATTCAAGTATGTATAACACTAGATTGGAATCATATAACAAATATCCAAAAAACTTTACATTTAAGTTTATTCAATAGGTTTATGTAAAGTACAAAGTAGAAATTGCAGGCAGATAAAAATAGATTCCATTTTTCAGCAGTTTGTAATTTGGATTTTATAATCGAGGTAGATCTTCTAAATAAATTTAATCTTTAGATTGTCATGAGCTATTCAAAATAATTTTATTCTTGAATATCATGTATAAGTTGTAAACAATAGAGCAAACAATATACTTTTGAATCAAAAATGAATACAAAGAAAGTAGTATTATATTTAACCATGCTTACACATTTTTTCAAATATAATTTATAGTTACTATGTTTAGTGATGTAAATAAATCAATTATTTTATATAGTGCAATGTTTTTTTGTTTTTTTTATAAACAATAATATTTAAACAGCAATAAACTGCTCCACATGCACTTTGGATTTTAAATATAAAATGAATGAATACTAACACTTCAACCACATGATAAAGTCTTTGGCAAATATAGAATGGCCATCTATCTTTTCAAACCCAAATGCTTTTGTATGGGTGAATCTTACGTATTCGAAAGTGAAAGCATGAAGTTATTAAATAATCACTTTAAATTACTTTTACATGCTTGAATAAATGACGCTGGTGAAATTTATTAGAATTTACAATACATCATTCTTATTTGAAATTAAATGTATGTAAAAAAGTCAATTATTTTATATAGTGATTCACCCATACAAAAGCATTTGGGTTCAAAAAGATAGATGACCATTCTATCTTTTCTAAAGACTTTATCATGTGGTTGAAGTGTTAGTATTCATTCATTTTATATTTAAAATCCAAAGCGCATGTGCAACAGTTTAATGCTGTTTAAATATTATTGTTTATGTTTAATGATATAAATTATAGAAATTTTATCTATAAGTAATACTATATAAAAAATTTTATTCGTGACATCCCCTTATCAGTAAATTGTGTGCTTAGTAATTATTTTCATAAGGTAAGACGTTGTATTGTTTTTTTTTTTTTTTTTAATTCAGCTTACATACTTTATAATGTTGAAATTTATTTAACATATTTTCTACACAATTGCATGAGAACCACTATCATTTATCATTACACTAAATCTAAAAACTATAGATAGTTATTCTAACATTCATTCTTCAAATACACAGTTATAAATTTTGTCATCTCTTAATTTATTGACAGCATATGTAAGAAATCTATGGATAAGTATCAGAGAACAGAATGGAAAGATTGGAATCTAAATTTAACGTATATACTTTAAAAGATTATATTAGATATTTTCAATATTATTAAATTTAAAGTCTATATCTAAAGTTCAATATAAAATAATAAATTATCATCTAATAAAGAAATATATATTTATTGAAAAGTGATTGGGTATGTAAATGTTTGGTAGAAAGTTGCATTTATAAAATATGATTAATATATATAATCATGCCGATCGTTAGTTGTTTCGAGAATTAATGATGCGCATTAATATTGCTTACTCTTTCTCCGTGAACAATTATTGAGAAAAAATGATTGCTTTCTTTTCATAAAACTCATTATCATAAAAGAGGAGTATTGATTTAAATTGCGGTATTTTTGTTATATTGATGCGGGAGAACTCTCAGATTTGTAAAATAAAAAAATAAAAATATATGTTTTTTCTGAGTGAAAGTAAAAGCCGCAAATAAGTGAAAAGTAAACGGAAGCAATGAAAATTGGACAAAAATAGAACAATACTATGATTTTTTTAAAAGAGAAACAACTTAATGCATCTATTAATGAAATTTCGGTAAAAATTGATATATATATATATGTAAAGCCAACTTTTAATCACTTTCAATAATGCTGCAAAATCGATTTCATTACAACTTAATCGACCACCAAGCAAAAACAAAATGAAAGATTTATGCTTCCAGCTTCAGTTATATACATAAATATTTAATATAACATGTATTTCACTGAGAATAAAACCGATTACATAGCATATGAAAAAGTACGTTTTTTTATATACAGCATTAGAATACATCCAATATGCCTGAAGCGTAAATGGTAATTTTGAATTTGTTTGACAATCTGAAAAGTAAAGTGATCGATCAAATTTATTTGGCAATTTTAGGATTTTCTTGTAAATCAGAACAATAAACGTCTAAGCCATAATGCTACAGAAATAGAGATGAATGTTTCATCTGACCAAAACCCTCTCAAATCTCATAAAACAAATAATAATAAAGAACTAACACTACAACAGCATTCTACAAATCAAATTATATCTAATTCTTTTTCAAACCACAAATACATATTAAATAATAAAAATAAAAATCAACTCGATAACTCTTACTTAGACACCTCTAAGCTATCAAGCTCACTTGGCAGTAGTGATGTCATACCTCAATCACATCTAAAAAAAAAAACAAAAAACAACAATTTCCAAAAATCAAAAAAAATATCAAATTACAATCCAAACAAGTGTTCAACCAGCCATATGCAATAAGGCAAGAATACATTTTTCTTAGTGTAAAACATCCTCTTCCTGAGTTAGAAGTAGATACTCAATCTGACTCTGAAACCATCTCACGCAATTTAAACTCACAAATAATAATGTACAAACTAAAGACTCCTTCCACAACATTAGTTCTATTCAAAATCCAGAAGGTTTTGCAGATGATTTGACTTGCATTACACCATTCGCTAATAATCCAAAACATCCAGAGCTACACAACCTCCCAATAGAGGTACACTTCTCAAGGCCCCCTAATACACTACAAAGAAGAGAAAAAAACAATCGACTCTTCTACACTTGATACTCTACCAATTACATCACAACACAACCACAATAACCCTCATTCAATGTCCAATTTAATACCAAATCATCAAGTGAAGCCTTCATACGCCATTATTGCTAAAATTGACATTTCTCAACAAATTAATTCAAACAAAAATGCTATGTCTAATTTATCGCTCCCTCTGGTTAAACAAATGCGTGAGCAGTACTATGCTACAGCTGATTCTCCAGATTCCATATACCTTGATTTAATGGACCAACCTAAAGACATCAGCCAACCTAATACCCAATTTAATATTGTATCTGACAAATTCACCACTGCCGACTTTAATGAAAGCCAATACAACAATCTGATGATTCAATTTAACCAAACAATACCAATTAAGCTGCTCAAATCACTGACAGATTATAACAGTGACAAAAGTCTAATCTTAGCTATCACAGACAGTAATTGTTCCTTATTCAAATTCCCTATTGAGTCTCTCTATAATATCATAAAGCAAAATAATTTGGGAGATGGCATTCATCGTATTCTAAATCACCCAAATGACAGATATATAGCTCTTGAATTTAACAATTGGGCAAACCGCAACAATTTCAAAAACAACATATAAACTATTGATGACAAATTCATGTGCTATGTTGATGTTAACAGGGCTGCTATGCTTCATGACAAAATAAAGAATTGTGTAGCAGGACTATATGAATGCCAGCTCCAAAACATTCTTCAACCATTTGGCAAAATTGTTAAGTTTAAATATCTGCCAGTAGACAAACCAGAATTCTCTTTCCTTTCAAACATAGCTACATTTGAATTACAGCTAAAAAAGGACATAAACCCTAATGATATTCCAACCATAGTCAGACTAAGGAACTCCTGTATGATCAGCTCTTTTTTGGGGGTTAAACCTCAATGTTTTCATTGTGGTCAGAGGTCTCACCTCATAAAGGACTGTCTGGCCCATTTTTGCAATATGTGTGGCGCCATAAAAAGCAGAGCACACAGATGTACATACAATTTAATACCACAATCGGCATTAAACAGTGATCACTTACAAAGCCAAAACACAATTCAGATGCAACAAACTCAACTCCCAGACCAATCTGATCATCTAAAAGTAAGCAACCAGAAATCACAAAAGATAGAAACCACACTCAGGGATACACAAAATAATCTGTCACAAATACCTTCTATCACAGCAACTACAACCAATCCCATTATAAATCCCCACAACTCAAACAATCCAAAATCAAAGGCAGCCATCACACTAAAACGAAATGACAAAAACATTTCCAAATCAAATACAGTTCTCAGTAAAACCATCCAAAACAATTCTAATTATGCATTGTACTCCAGAAATAGTAATCACCATAATCTCTCTTCCAATAAACTATCAAAAAATTATGAAGGTAAAACCAGAAGCCCTGACTCATCCCAGCCCATCCAAACAGATAACACATTTTTATATTCTCAACGATCCATTTCCAAAGCATTTTTGCACTATTCTAAATCCATCAGATTCTGATTCCGAGATAGAGTTTAAAAACTCATATACAGCCAGCAACAAAAAGAAATCAGTTATCTTTAACAAAGCAAGCTCGGAAGATGAAATCTCTCCTCATCCAGCACTAAGCTCAAAGTCCTATCTATAACTCCTATATCGACTAAAAAACCAAAATTCTATAACACCACTCTTCATCATCCACAACCTCACTTAGAATCAGTTGATCAATAACTACTTACTGGCCAACTCTCCAATGATATTTCCCAACTAACTACTAATAATTCAAATAATAACTTACCATACCAACTTATCAAGCTAGCAGTAGAATCTAGCATTAAATCATCTCTTGTCTAAAATACCAATCAAGATTGCAGCCACCAACATTAGAGGTATCAATTCTTTGATGCACATTAATGCCATTAAGCATTGGTTCACCACTGTATCACCCCACATTATGTTCATGGGAGAAACTAAATTTCATCAAAAATCCAATCTTCAAATTCTTCCAGAACTTAATACACTAGGCTACACACAACTCTCAGTCAACTATAATGCATCTGAAGGGGTGGGGATCATAATTAATAATAATTCCTCCCCCAACAAATTTAAAATTACTTACCTAGATAAGAATATAATTTTCTTAAATCTCACATATGACACCAGCTTGTTAAATGCCTTTTTTTTTATATATATATATATATATATATATATATATATATATATATATATATATATATATATATATATATATATATATATATATATATATATATATATATATATATATATATATATATATACACCAAACTGCCATCATACCTACCTTCGAATAATAAATACCATCAATATGCTTACTTCCAATAGCAGCACTCCAGCAATCATACTTGGGGATTTTAACACCTCCTATGAAACATTTACTAAAAAAATACCTACATCTTCTTCTCGGGGGGTTTTAGTACTGGGAGAGCTTTTTTTCCTCAGCAAGTATATTCATTTTACAACAGAAGGTATAAATCTCTCTTAGATCTGATGTTTTATACATCAGACCTACATCACAACATAGATCCCTCTTTACAACCAGTTTTTTTTCAGACCATCATGCACTAATGGTCTCAATAACCCTTGATAACTTTAAACCTCTGGATGTTAAATCAAATGATTAAAATGCTAACAAAAGCCTTTGCCAATGAAGCCATTATATCCAAGGCCTATATCCTCTTCTTCAAAATAGATATGGTAAACACCCATCCTGAAGAGGCTTGGCTTGCATTTGTTGGCATACTTTAATCTCTAATTTCACATTACACTAAAGGCAACAAAGGCCCTACCATCCTAATGAATGAACATGACCAGATAAATAGAGAAATTAAGAATTGCTCTACTGATCCACTACATATAGATGAACTACTTTTACTCAAAGCAAAATACAAAGAAAAACAAATATCCATTGCTGAATACATTTCAGTCATAAGAGCCCAGAATTTTCTTTTGGGCCAACCCTGCTGGACCAAAGACTACTTGAGATGGGCATTAGGAGAGCTCACAGAAAGAACATTACCCCAGCCTCACTTAACATAGATGGTAGTCATATAATAGGCCACCAGATGATTACTCAAATCGCAATGCATTTTAAAAATCGCTTACAAAAGATCACAAATTCAACTAACAAAGACCAACTCAAGCCCTCTAATCTAGATAGCCACAACATAACTCCTGCAGACCTCAAAAACCGCCTCTATTTCTTAGCTAATAATGTACATCCTGGGATGCATGCCATCCCTAAATTCCTACTATTACACCTTGATCACTTCACAATTCCAATACTAAAGAAAATGATTAACCATCTTTTAATGGAAAAAAAAGAAATCATGAATTTATAACCAGTAGCCCCGGTCCCTTTTTTAAAAAAGAACAAAGATCCTTCAAGCATAAATAGCATTAGACTTATTTCCATGACCCCCATTCTAATTAAAGTTATTGAGGGGGTCATTAAAGAAAAAAATTCAGCACGAGATACTAGACAATATTTCACAGTACCAATTTGCCAGAAAGGGATCTTCTGCCCTCACAGCTATGGGGGAGGTAAAGACCCTACTTCATCACATCAGGAAAAATAGAATGTCAAGACCCGTAGCAGTGCAGCTTGACATCTCTAAAGGGTTTGATTCAATCAACATCAACATCCTTCTCTCAATTCTTAATAACCTGGACATTCTGTTTCAAATCATACGCATTATTGAGAACTTGCTTTACAATCATCAGGTTCATATTACACTAAACGGTTGGTTTTCTACCCAACAATTCACTGCCACAAGGATCACCTTTGAGTGGCTTGTTATTCATTTGCTACTTGAACCCTCTTTTAAGGGAGATAAAAAACTCTCTCCCAGGAGTATATATTCCACAACTCAGAAAATTCATTAAATTATTTTCTTATATGTATGACATCCTCATCATACTCCCAGATCAAAAACATCTGTCAACACTATATTACATAATAGACAAATTCTCAAATGAATCACAGTTATAATTCAATCCAGATAAATCAGCCTCATGGAAAATCTTAACGGGAAAGGAAATCAGCTCTAAATTTCTGGCCATGCCTTAGGACTTCCTTAGTTTTCCTGTTTACATGTCTATGTCCAAGCATATCCAGAATTATCTCCTGAACTCTACAATTCAACTAGTACAAACACTCTCTAGGGTATACCTTTCACTACAAGAGAAAGTATCACTTCTCAATATGAAAGTTATATCCAAAATTGCTTATTATTTTCTTATAATCACATTAACAAAATCATTTATAAGAAAGATCAATAGGCAATGCTCCCAACTCCTCTGGAGAGGGAAAATAAATTTCATAAGTATGGCGGGGATGCAACTCTATCATAAAGCAAATGGTATGTCATTGCATTCTATTCTATCCTTACACTATCAGAAATCCCATACCCTGATTTATAACATGGTTTTAAAACATGGAAATTTCATTACTTCAGAAGTAATATATCCAACTGACAAACCACCACCTCATAACAACTCCTGGCTTGATGTTATTCTTCAGTATCTCAACCAATATCAGATAATCACCAATACCACTTTCAACTCCAAAATTTCTATATGGGATGCACATCTAATTTGGAACCCAATCATCAATAATATAAAACTGTCCTCAGGGATCAACAATCACAAAATCACCTCCTTATTTAAATTCCTTAAATTAGAAACCAAATTTCTTAGCTTCTTAATTAAGGTAAATCAAAATGCCATGCGTACTAATCACTTATTACACTTCAAGAGATATCTAAATAATATTGATGCAATATGCCCGCTCTGCAAGACTCAGGAGGATACTTTTGACCATATTATTAAATCATGCCTTTGGCTGGTAGGCATTATATTGCTAATATCACAAAGTTTGAGCATTGACTTTTACAAAATTCTATCATTGAAAGACTCCTTACAAAGTAGGCAATTTCCTTTCATTAGATTTTCATTGTTTTTAGTTCATACAATCTGGAGTGTCCATTGCAAACTAATCTTCACCTTCCCACCTCAAAATCAGGATGTCATATTCATCGATCACCTTAATAAGTTAAAAAGTAAAGACCTTATCCTGTCTTCAAAATTCCTCTATAATGATACATGGAATCTTTTTCAAATACCAAAAATCACCTAAGACATAAACAATCACACACAAAATTTGATATTAGCATTTCCATTAGAGATTCTCCAGGGGATTAAACTTTAGATCCATCACAGATTCTCAATTAGGATGTTAGAACTTATTACCAAGAAAGGCAATGTATTCACATATTCTTAGATAATCAATTATTTTTCATTAATAAAGTTATTTTTGAAACTAAATGTATATTTAATGATAAACAATGACACTAATACTGCATTTAATTGTATACAGATGAGTGTTATTGTATAACTGGATTTGAAGACATGTAGGTATCTGAAAATTTCAGATTTTTCACTTAATAGATAACTTTTAGATAAGTCCTTGGCTTTGGGATGGTATTTTTAGATCTAGGGTCTGAACCTATTTTGGCACCTCTCTGAAGAGTGCCAAAGCACGAAACATGGGGGTTGGGGGGGTTCCTGACAGAGATATTTTAAATGCTGGCTCTGGCTAAGTATTTATCACAAAGCTTGTTGAGGAATTGGCAATCCTCATTATTTATAACTTACAAGCTTAAGAGAATATGGTCATGTGATCTATGACTCTTATTTTGAGTGTTATTGTATGTCTCATAAATAAAGTATAAAAAAAATCTATTAAATTGTAATTAACATATATATATATATATATATATATATATATATATATATATATATATATATATATATATAGCTAAAACATGCAGCTCTCCGCATCTCCCCTCCTAAATAATATAAATAATCTATGACATACCTATGAGAGTTGTTGACAGTTGGAATTTAAGATCAATAATTATTTCATAAAAAAAGAATTATATATTTTAACATATAAAATAAAATAAAAAAATATTTTCAAAGTTAATAAAATTGCACAAGCCTCATCTTAGAAAAATATATATATAAACAACATTAGTGGTTAAACTGTATTTGCACACCATCAAAAACATAGTGTTTTTGACTGCTTAAAACAGCGGGTACTGTTGAATTACTGCCAGCAAAATTATTTTTGCAATTGTCTCAAAGTGAAAAAGTCAAATCTGATGTAAAAGATTAAAATGCAAATGTGAGTATTATATTTATATAGCATATTTTAAAGAACCTATATTTTTATTCGTAAAGTGTAACTAATATTATATTCTGTAAAAATTATTTAGAAATGGAAATGCTGTAATAGAGACAAAATTGATGTGTAAATTGTAATGACATTATCATGAGAAGTAGATGAATGCAGTTTAATTGATTCACTACTTGTTTGCTTAATGCTTTAATAGCAAGTCTAAACAATGAAGTCATCCACATATAAAAAAATTTGGATATAAAGTTACATAAATTAATTAGCCTTCTAGTATTATTTCAAGAAATATTAGCATATAAATTAATGTATGTTCTACAAATTTACAAAGTATATTACTATGTTTGTTGGTCATTTAAAATGATGTATGATGAAAGAAAAATTAAATGAATACAATCAAATATTAAGCATAGGTAATTTAGATTTTTATTTTTAATGGTGAAATTAAGATTCTGAATGCAGTTGTTGGTAATATCATATACCTGAGACTTAATCCCTATAAAGCCTTCTTAAAATCACTTAAGATAAACAAGGCAAAACTCTCCATACAGCAGTGTCACCCTTTGCTTTTCACTGACAAAGGCCACAAGCCAAGAACTAGTCTGGGGATATTGGATGAGTATGCACTAGATAGGGATTTTATGCACAAGTCTTCTGGCATCCATTGATTACTCTAGTTGACACAGGGTGGCACTAATGTATGGAGAGTTTTGCCTTGGATATTAACAATTATGTGCTAGTAAAAGAGATAGTGATCATGTGATGTTTATTGCTTTAAAAACAATTCTGCCTAATAGGATAGTGAGGGCTATGGTTGTTAAAGAACAAAAGACACCAAAATGTATGGGTGCTGAACTGAGTTCAGATCCATATGACAATATAAGCTATTGAGCTTAGATTGAAAATATTATTGTAATTTCAAATTCCATTATCATAGTTTTGTAGTAGATTTAAAAGGTGACTGCTGGAGGGTTGCATTAGATCCTAAGATCTAGGTGCAGTGCTCTCAGATCTAAGATGCCTCACTGATGAAGGCCACAAGCCATAAACTAGTCTGGGGATATTGGATGAGTAAGCACTAGATAGGGATTTTATGCACAAGCCTTCTGGCATCCACTGATTACTCTGGTTTGCACAGGGTGACTACTTAATGGAGAATTTTGCCTTGTTTATTAACAATTATGTGCTAGTATAAGAGATAGTGATCATGTGATGTTTAATGTGTAACACTTAAGATACAAATTATATCTTCAATTCTCCACCTAGTATTTTCTATTCTCTTGAGATTATCATCAAAACTGTTCAATGTCCTTATTGTTCAATAATATCAGTGATATATGTTCATTATCTCACACATATTGTTGATTGTTTATCCCTTTTTTGCATACTCTAATATATCTGTCTTTGTCTGACAGTTTGTAATATGATGTTATGTTAATTGTAATTATATGTAGGACAAACTCCATTAACTAATATTAATTATTTAATATCTTTAGAAAAATTCAAATTTTATTTAAACTTTTTAAATACACTGTATTATTAGTAATAGTATATAGGTTACTATATAACACAATGTTTCAAATAGTATTCATATTCGCTTTTTTATGATGTTTCTGGGCTGAACAGAAATAGTACTAGAATAAGAATTGAACCATGAACATTGATATTTATGAATTTAAGGTGACATTCAGCCAATTAAGTTACTATGTGAAAGGTAATGTGTAAAAAAACATATATTTATATATGAGGGATTCTTTGAGATCTCCAATTATTCTTAAAGACTTTAAGCTTAATCTGTGGATTTTAACCTCACAAATTATTAGACTTGGTTCATTTTTGAAATTACTTGTCACTTAATTCTGAGCAATTTCTTTAAATTTTCTCCTTTGCACTTTTCCCCCTGTGTTCAATATTATTCTTTTTATAATTGATTGTATGATGTTTGGTAGATAAGTGTTCTGCTCCTTTGGATATATTTATTTTCCAATCATTGGCTTTTGATCCTTTAATCAGTTATCACTGTATAACTAATTTCAGCAATATACATTTTTTTTCATATTCACATAGTGTTTATAGATTTCACCATTTCAGGAAAAAAATTAGTACAATTTAATATTTTTAATAATTTGCATCTGTGGAAGACATTCTACTGTTATATCAATGACATATTTTTTTAGTTCGTCTGCTTATATATATATATATATATATATATATATATATATATATATATATATATATATATATATATATAAACCATTATACAATTACAAATAGCCAATAACGCCCTCTGTTTAAAGATCTATATCTCAATAATAGCAAACCTTAAAATGATACCTATCATTTTAAGGTTTGCTATTATTGAGATATAGATCTTTAAACAGAGGGCGTTACTGGCTATTTGTAATTGTATAATGGTTTGTATATTTTCTATAATTATTTCAATTCGTTGTTAAAGCTTTTTATATGTTTTTTTTATTGCCTATTTAAGGTTTTCTTAACAGTTGACAACAAATTATTTGTGTGAGGATATTTTATATATGACTTTTTTTTAAAATTACTGTTTTCTGGAGGAAACTTTTTTGGTTTGGTCTGCTCTATATTTTGAGTTTTTATAATGTGTGGATGCATATGCTAAATATTTTCATGTATATGTGTGGTTTCCATAAACTATAATTTTTATTTCATTTTCAGTGATATTTGCCACAAGAGTAGCTAAGGAAGACAATTTATATTTTTGTTTATGATGTGAATGTAATAGAATGGGATATGCAATATCATACAAAAATAAATATTAACATTTCAACTACATAAAGTAATTTTAGCCTTCTGTGATTGATTGGAAGTAATTGCAATGATCTTTAAACATAAAAGAAGTATGTAGGTTTGATTGTTTAAAAAAGACAATAGATTAATTGTATTATATTATGATATCATCTCCTTTCTTTATCTTCTGTCTATTTAAATATTAACGTAAGAATAAATAACTTGTTTAAGGAATACAATATTTACTATTCAGTTTATTATAATATAAATAATTGAAGAATATATTATTAAAGAAAATATGATTAATAATATGCAAGTGTGTTCAAATGTCAAATAGTTAAAAAATAGACACAGTAAAAGAAAACACTTTTGAAAAAATAAACATAAACATCACATGGCCACCATCTCTTATGCTTGTATATAACTGTTGTTAAACAGGCAAAACTCACTATACATATTCCCACACACAGCAAACAAGAGTAATCAATGGATGCCAGAAGACTTGTGCATAAAATTCCCATCTAGTGTCTACTCATGCAATATCACCAGACAAGTTTCTGGCTTGTGGCCTTCATCATTAAGGAGCCCTGGTTCTGAAAGCACTCCACCTAGATCTAAGTGTCCTCTCAGATCCAAGGCTCCTCACTGATGAAGTCCACAAGCCAGAAACTAGTCTGGGATATTGGGTGAGTAGACACTAGATGGGGATTTTATGCACAAGCCTTCTGTCATCCATTGATTACTCTTGCTTGCTATGTGTAGCATAATGCATAGTGAGTTTTGCCTGTTTTAAAAAATAAACATGTTATATTGAGAGAAATGAAAAAAGAAACAAGAAATTTTAGGAAGCCATTAATTATTTTTTTTAAAAAAAAAGATACCACATTAAGCAAATACTTTTTAATTAATGTTAGAAAATAATGGCAATGTGCTTAAAATTATTTAAGAGAAGTATTTTGCATGATATGTAAAAAGACATCTCCTGTGTTATATTAAAGATGCTATACTAAATAAAAGTAACACATAGACATGGAAAATGATAACTTAATGGCAGTCTATAGTATAAACTGGTAATAATTAATTTATTGAAAGAAAAAGTTAAAATGAAATTAGAAGACAATAAAATAAGTGAGGGAAAAATAAACAGCCATAAAAATGCAAGATGAGACAAATTTTAAGAAAAATATACAACTTCATTGGTATAATAATTCATTTTATACTACAAACTTTAGCTTGAATTGGAGTATAAAGTAAACATTTTCTGTATAACCAAATTTTCAAACATTTGAGAGTAAAAAATACACCAGAATACAAGACAAACATGAGTAAAATGCAAAATTAAATTCTAGTTCAACTATAAAGTACATATAATTTTAAAAAATTTCAAAATTAATACCAAATAAAAAAATAATATTTCAACTTGCAGATATATCTAACTTAAACATCCACTAATATTAAGTAAATGCAAAGTTCAAACTTTTAATAATTAAAATCATTTTTGAATTAAACTCTTATATAAACATGTAGCTAAAATTGGGATGTAAAAAAATATTTTGAAAAAAATTTATTGCAAATGTACAATTTTATGTACATAATTATTTCCTTAAATAAACTGATTTTGGGACAATTAAAAAAATATAAAATTATTGAATGATGTGTCATAGTGGTCTCTTTAAATTAATATGATTCTCTAAAGTCTACATTAAAAGATACATGCTGTTTTTAAAATGTAAATAATTATGTTATTAACATATTCTGAAAAAAAAAAAAAAACATATTTTTTTATGAGAACCCATTTTAATTTTGAATAGACAAATATAATAATTAGTTTTATATTTTGTAATGTTGTATTGTGTATACATATATTTTCAGATGCATATTTCAATTTTTATCAGCTTTTTAGAAATATCATTTGTTTTCTTGAGTGCATTGGGTTCAAGTGGTGACCTTATCTCATGTGAAGTTCAGTAAATTGTTACCAACAATCCCTTAGAATATTGCTTCAATTCCAAGTCATCAAGCATAATTTCATGGGGGAATCTGTACCTTGACATAGAAACAGCAAGGAGAAAGAGTAAAAATTGAGACTTTCATATCTTATGAAATCTTTGTAGTAGGTTACCATCTGTTCTATTTACTAATTATTATTCTTTATTTTATAATTGAAAAGTAGTAGGTCTCTAAATCATACATATATAAACCAAGTCTTTCCTTTATTGGCATAATAAATGAAAAATAGCCCAAACTAAATAATAATATTTTTATTATACAAAGCTACACCAATAACTATATTGGGAAACATACATTAAGAAGTTATAAATAGTGCTGATATGAAGCAAAATCATTAAGCAACCTAATTAACCTTATTATTCATCATTATTTGAAGGTTTAAGCATTTCTTTCACTTACTTTGCATGCAAGATTATATGTTATTAAGTAAAAAAAAGTTATTTTTACCTGATCTCAATAAGTTGCAAATTGTTATAGTTAGTGCTAATAACAAACTTTATTATATATAAATAACAATTGATTTTATCTATCTATTTATCATTAATTCTTTATGCATACTCTGAATCATTTGTTTACAATGGATGAAACCACCAACGCACTAGAGAAAGTATGAAGAGATAAATGTAGAAGTTTTCTTCCTTTTAATCAACATTTATCTAAATATGTTGCTTTAAAATTTATAATAAAGGTGTAAAAAATAAAAAACTTCATGTTATCATTGTTAGATACTGGGATTTTAAATGATAAAAGTCAAATTTGGAATGTCTTTTCATAATAAGATGTTTTTATTTTAGTTGTATTTACATTTCTAAAATAGTAAAAATTATAAATACATTAACGTGTACCAATATTTATTATTATTTTTTACAAACATATCGAATTTAAATGATTATAAGTTGGTAGGGTGGGAATAAAGGGTATTTAATAATTATGTTGGACTTATAAGGGTGTGGAAAAAATATCTAGATATACTTTTCCATTTTTTTAGCTAGATATATTATTACTCAAAATACTACTTAATGAATTCTAATTACAAGTCATTGCAAGTGATGAAACTGCATTGGTATTTTTATGCCAACATAATTTATTCAAACAGCTTGATTGCAAAATATTTTGAAGAGAGTGTGTCTAGCCTGCACTGCAGATATGAAAAAAATATCCAAGAGAAAATGGATGTCATATATTAATTGTATTATCATTTCTGGAAATAGTACAAATAATATATTTTATTTTTATTTATTTATGCTTACCTAACAGTCATTACTTGTCTTTATTTTCATGTGAAAATAAATAAATGACCATACTTTTCCTCTTGTTTTATTGATTGCTTACTATTTTCATAATGGTTTGATTACTCCCCCAAATGTTAATGTCATACAGCGATTACTAAATAATTATTGTATCCATAGATTTGTTTATTTTCATACACACACACCCATATATATATATATATATATATATTCATAAATAGTTAATATATATATATATATATATATATATTAACTCTTTATTTATGAATTATTAAAGTTTCTCATATCAAAATCAAAATTCAAAATAAAATGTATGTACATTGTTTATATATTGCTTAGCAAGTACATTGGACAAAAACAGTTCAATTATTTTTTTATAAAAAAAAACAAAACAAAAATCTTGATAATACTTTAAACAAATAATAATTCCAAAAGACAACCTTCTACATTATCTTTACTTTTGAAAGGCATTTCACCTTTTATTTTTTTGTTTTACAATCCAATGCACTTTAGTTCTTATAGTTTGGAAACAGCCTGTATTAAAGTTGTTGAAATCTGCCAACAAAATAAAATAATAATAGAGAATAAAAGCAAAGAAAGGTAATTTTTAGGAATTATTTTACTCAAAAAAAAAAGAAAGAAAACAATTTCAATGTTTCTTAAATAAATACTTTTCGATCTTGTTCACACTAAAAAAAATTGTAATGATTAACCTTTGTTCAACTATATATACATAATTTGAAATAAGACTATATATTTTACTACTTTTATTTATATTTTGTGTAAATCATAATTGTTTACTCTAATCCAATTTTAATTTCCCACTAAATATTATAATTGTTAAGAAAATGTAATGAAATCAATTGGGCTAACTAATACTATATAATAAATTATTAGAAATACATTCTATATAATATTTTGTTCTAAATTATGAATCATTATACTTTAAATATGTTTTTAATAATCTCTGAAATTTTAAGACTGAAGTGCATTCGATATGAATGATTCCGTAAGGTAATTAAAATTAATATTGCACTCATTCAACTGGATTATAATTCTTAGATAATAACACGTGTGATTCATGGTAATATTATGAGTGTCCCAGATATGTGATTTACAAGACACACTTTAAAAAAATATTACAAATTTCCATTAATGTGCCAATTTATGTTACCATACAGAGAAGTGCATGTTAATACAAAAAAGTCACCCTAGGTAATTAATAAACCATCCACCACATTGATGTGACATTCATGTAATGAAAAAATAATCTGTATATCATGTTTTTTGTGTTCTTTATATAATAGGAAGATGAATGTTCATGATAATTAATACATGTTTAATTAAGAACCTTTTTTTTCCACTTTATACATGAAAACATAATATTTTCTTCAAATAAGGTTATTTGCTTATAGTTTTGAAAATCCCGCAATTTTCTTTAATTTTACAAAATATTTAGATATTTATAACAACAAAGAATAAAATATTTTATTATAATTACATTTAAATATACATGATTTATATTTAATTGCATTTTTACAAATATGCATATCCTTATTATATTGTTCATTTTAACAATTTTATTCATCTTAAAAAAATATTTAATTGTTTTATTAAACCTTTATAATATATCTTGTAAATTAGTTAAATCTTTTATACTATTTATATTCATTTTACTAATTTTTATCATTATCATACACAGTATTAATTTATGATAATATTATGTGATATTTACATTTAATAAAATTACATATACCCTTAATCATCTAAAATCCAGGCACGACCACTTGATGGAATTGTTTATGTGTCAAAACACATAAAAATGTAATTTCTGGGCTGGTCTTATGACTATTACAACATTTATATTGTATTAGTCATTGCAGGTCACTTTACATGACATTGCACAAAAATATTATGGCCTGTTTTGTGTTTTAAAACTATTTATGTGTATTTATTCTATTCATAGGTGATTATCGTATCGCTTAAAGGTGTTTTAATTGCAAGTCAGTACAACTTTTAAAATGTCCATAATAGAGTAATGTCACTTATAGTTAAATAATTTTGTTAATTACTAATAATTGTCATATGGTCCCCAACCTTCCCTAAAAATGTTAATATGTAAAAAATTGGCAAAAAGTATTTTCGAACATGCTTCGACAAAGCTTACGTGCTAAGTCACATTTCAGCATGGAAAATATACAAGACCAATAAAATGTATGAAAAGAACACACAATTTTTAATCTTTTCAGAATTTCCGAGTACAGAAAGTAAGGCTGTGTCCTGTTTTCAGGCACATAATGTCCTTCCAAATACCATTATGCTTTTATTACAGCAATAAAATAATAAATAAAAATAAGTTCAAAAAGTCCAAAGTATGTGTATTTTTTTTTTATTTTATTACAAATTGACACAAGTATTTGGATTATCTTTTTTCCTGTGGTTAAAATAAATTCATTTTTTATTTACTTTATGTTAATAATAACAAAGTATGAATATCCCCAAAGAAACAGTTTATTCTAGAAGCCAAAAAGAAAAGGTAATTCAAACAAAATAGAAATAGAAATAAAAAGTGAGAAAAAGTTGTTGAAAAAAAATATTGACTTTTTGTTACAATTATTTATCCGAGGGTGGGGGTTTCAAAACATCCCCCCCCCAAAAAAAAAAAAAAAAAACCCTAAAATTACTTTTGATTTAATAAGAAGAAAAATATTTTAGTCAACTAGACAAAAAAAAAGGTATAGAACAAAGATGAAACAAGTCCCAAATAATTGTATAATATTTATTTGGCAGAGTTAAAACAAGTGCTGTTAAAATAAATTACTATTTTTGTTTACATTTTGTTAATAATAACAAAGTATGAAACCTCCCAAATAAGCAATTTTTTGTAGATGCCAAAAAAAAAAAGGTAATTCAAACGAAATATAAATAAAGTAGAAAGTGAAAAAATGTTGTTTAAAAAAATATTATTGGCTTTTTGTTAAAATTACTTATCTGAGGGTGGGGGTGGGTGTTTCAAAACAATTTTTAACTCCCTATAAAAAAAAGTTAGTTTTGATTTAATAAGAAAAAAATAATTTAGTCAACCAAAAAAAAAAAAAAAGATAGAACAAAGTCGAAACAAGTCCCAAATAATTGTATTATATTTTTTCAGAAAACATTAAAACAAGTTTTTCCATTGTGAAACAGTCAAAAATTTTAAAATCAAAAAAAAATAAACACAAAGTTAAATTACCAAAATTTGTTGAATAAAGAACAATATCACATTAAAAAAAATGAAAATGAATATAAACATTTGGTTAATAAAAAACAAATCATGTTATAAATGAAATAAAAACTTGTTTAACCAAAAAAAAAAGTTAAATAAAAACAAGTTGTGGTCTGGTAATGATACATTTGATTGATTTTGTATAGTATCAACACCATCAAGTGGCATGCCCTGATTTCAGATGATTACCCATATATTTTGTAAATGACATATAGAATATATCCATGTACATTGTGTGATAAATATCAATTCATAAGAGAATATAAAAATATGTTCTCCTAGCATCACATCTATCTGAAAGACTGTTGTTGATGATGAAAATAATAGTTTCAAGTAAGAATCCTAACTGCACCTCACAATTAACATTCTGACAGTGTCCTATCTTAAAATATCAGTATAGTAAATAACCAAGTCTGACATTAGGAAAGGGGCAAGCACAACTAATATCAATACTGTCACTGAACTAGTTTTTTTATATAATAACAATCATATTTAAAGGGGTTGATAAAAATATTTGCAGTTATATGGATACACAGTGAGGAAAATTGCCAACTTTATATATATATATATATATAAAGTTGGATCGGAAGAGCATATATATATATATACACATATATATATATATATATATATATGTGTGTGTGTGTGTATGTGTGTGTGTGTGGTGTGTATGTGTGTAAAATAAATAAAATATCCGTTAATTAAAAACAATATTGTAATTATAATTAAAATAATATTTTTAATGGTTTACAAACAATTACAAATAATCTTTAAATCCGCAGAAGTACTTTCAGTTACTTTCTAACCTGCCTCAACTGCCATTAAATTTAAAAAGTAAAAGTGGAAGCAAACATCATCAATTCAAATTCCACGAATCTCGTATTTTAATGTTAGAAGCTTGTAGATTTATTAAATGCATTTTATTCCTGTTTATAAAAATTACCTCTTTAATTTTTTTTTTACTATGGTTTTTCTCTTCATGAAGAATTTTAACATTTTCAAAATTAAATTTAAATTTATATTTACATGTTTTTTCATGATCGAAGAAAACTGAAGAAGATATTAAATCACCATTATTTTTATTTTTTACACGCTTATATAACAATTCGTGTTCCTTCAATCTTTTCTCAATGCTGCACCTAGATTCACCTATATATGATAGCATACAATCACAAAAAAATATATAGGTGAATCTAGGTGCAGCATTGAGAAAAGATTGAAGGAACACAAATTGTTATACAAACCTGTAAAAAATAAAATTAATGGTGATTTAATATCTTCTTCAGTTTTCTTCGATCATGAAAAAACATGTAAATATAAATTTAAATTTAATTTTGAAAATGTTAAAATTCTTCACGAAGAGAGAAACCATAGTAAAAGAAAAATTAAAGAGGCAATTTTTATAAACAGGAATAAAATGCATTTAATAAATCGACAAGCTTCTAACATTAAAATACGAGATTCGTGGAATTTGAATTGATGACGTTTGCTTCCACTTTTAGTTTTTGAATTTATGGGCAGTTGAGGCAGGTTAGAAAGTAACCGAAAGTACTTCTGTGGATTTAAAGATTATTTGTAATTGTTTGTAAACTGTTAAAAATATTATTTCAATTATATATATATATATATATATATATATATATATATATATATATATATATATATATATATATATATATATATATATATATATATATATATATATATATATATAAATTGTAGCCCTTGGATTTGTCCAAGGCTCCATTTTTTTTAAGTTAGCTATGAAAGAGAAGGTTCCATCCAAATTTTTTCTCATAATATATGTATTTTTTATCTAATAAGAAAATTTTAGCCAAGACCGAGTTTGAACCCATATTGATAAGAGATTATGTATGTTTAACTAGTAAGCAATCTAAAAATTTATTGTTAATGTGTTTATAATCCAAAAGATTATTTTACTTTTATTTATGGGTCAAGTTATAGTAAATATTAGAAAAGCAAAATGTGTACATTTGTTGATAGGTTGACTGAGAAGAGAGAAGATGTGTGACTATTAAAAACTACATTAGATAGCAATGGTGAGTGAAAATTGTTTTATAATGAGTTATAAAGAAGTTTATGAAAGTAAATAATAATAATCTAGCTATAATAATAATCTAGCTATAATAATTAAGGATTATAATTAAGGATTAAAGCATTAATTGTTAATTAAAAAATTATATGCATGTGATGTGTGTGTATATAATCTGATTATAGATTTTGATTGTAAAATTCACAATCAATAATAATTTCTTATTATGTTGTAAAGCAATTTTTAACTAAGAAAGTTAAATCATTTTAATAAGTTTAATATTCACAACCAAATTTAATTTAAAATCTGAGATTGAAACAGCTGCAATATATATTTTGTTTCACTATTAAAAGGAAAAAGTAAGATTATTGTTCTGTTATTTGTTTTAGCAAAAGTTTCAAGTATTATCTTACTTAGTTAATTATCAGAGTCATTAAAAGACACAGATTTCACCAAGGAATTTAAGTGGACCATTAATTTAGATCCTTAACAATGAAAGGTGTGTCAAATGTCAAAAATTAATTGGCAATTATAACTGTTAAATTGTAGTTTGTCTGTTTGAAATGGAATTGGTGCCTGTTTTTCTGAAAGAGCCAAAAGGGTTAAAATTAATTGAGAGGGGGGTACAAGTCAATTAAATAAAAAATAATGAACAGAGGGATTTTCTGTATAAAAGCTGTGATAACAGAAGAGGTGGGGCTTTTTTATTGTTAGACTTTCTGAGCTGTGACAGTTTTCTTGCATTGACTGAGAAAAAAAAACTGTCTTATAAAATTTAAAATCATTTTTATTGTAATTTTTGTCTCTACAGAATAATTTGGCTAAATCTACATTGTCTTAAGAAAAGACAATGTATTGTGAGTAAATTTTAAGTGGGCACACACTTGAACCTCCAGAAGTCAACTAGTCCACAGATGGTAATAAAAATTTAAACCACATAAGTTAAAATTTGAGTGTAATATTGTTTATATATATGCAAATAGTAAAATTTAAAACTCAAAAGTTTGATGTATATGTAAGTCAATTTAAATATATAAAATGAATTCAAAATGGAAAAGGACAATCAAAAATCAACAGACCTATACTGTGAAAAAGTTAAACAAATGCTATTTAATATGCATAAACTTAAAATTGAGGAACTATTTCAACAATATACAAATCATATATATAATGCCAGAGGAACCAAACTATCAAAAGTACCTTTCCTACAAGGACTTATATGCTCTATAAACTGACCAAGGAGGAATGAAAAAAGGGAAAAAAGAGAAAACAGAAATCAGGAACCTGGAAGGACACCTGTTAAAAGACTTTTATAAGTATATTTTTTATATTATTATTCGTTCTTTACGTGTGAAGGATATTTAATATGTATATAAAAATGTGTATAGGACATTTAATATAAAAAATAAAAGATAATTTCTTTCTTTGTAGTATATCATGTATATCATCTACTTTAAAATTAATTCATTTGATAATTACCATTGTATTATTTTGGGAGTAGAGATTGATTTCAGATGATTTTATATATGTATATTTAAATGCTTTTGCTATTATTGTCATTTCGGGGTAGGTGAAATTTATATCATGTTGTTCTGATATGCCTTATTTAAAATGCTTTACAAACAATTAAAAAAAAACACTTAGAGATATTATTACTAGCATCAGAAATTATTGTCAAATTCTTAAACTTATAGGTAAATTGCTTGCCTATTGAGTTACATCATCATCATTTTCTTATAAAAGTGCATGGAAATAGTTTTGAGAATTTTGTATGCATTTTTTACTGCTTATTATTATTGTTATCATAGATTTAAGGCCAGAAACAAGCTGATTTATGCTTGGAAAATTTATGGGCTCATATTCTGGTACACTAATTTGCAAGAATATTAAGGTTGTGAATGTTTTACTTGTATAATTTGATGTTTCGACCTGTGTGTGTGTGTGGATAGACAAAGATCTCCACAAAACTCAGTGAAGTCTAGCTCACTAAGATTTATGTGATATTCATAAAGTATTTGAACCCAGTGGAAGAGTTTTCCCACTTGAGTAGTCTCTACACCGTAAGGTTTCTTATTTTGATAACCAGAGATGATTGGTATACCTATGTATTTATCTGATTAGCAATAAAAAATTCCTAGCATATCTCAACCTTAGTGAAAAGGTTCTCTTTTATTCGGGTCACTGCCTGCCTCATATTAGTATTTGATATTCCTTATGTGTGTATGAGAGGATAACAATGATAAACATTATTATAAGTATTGGATATCAGGTCACAAACTCAATTTAATGTCAGAATGAATGCAGATATTGTATGTGTGATTGGTGTATTTGAATATTGTTTTTGTAGATTTTATTTAGCATTCAAGCCAAAAATAATTAAGTTAATAACTGTTAAGGGTTAAATTAAACTTACAAATGATTGGGCATAAGCAATGCATATATAAATTTACTTAATAAATATTTACATGGCCAGCTGAGAACTTTGATTTAAACGTAGTATTGTTAAAATATTATTGTGTCATAAGAACATGAGCATATAGAGTGCACTATGATGATGTTTAATCATAATGCTAATATTATTTGCAATGACTTTGTCTTACTATTATTAAGGTATCCATTGTAAAGACTAGGGCAAAATAATGTTTAATCAGGATGATAGGATAAGATGAGGAAATTTGCAAGGGAATATTAACTTTAGATTTGTTAACTAAAATTATTAAATTTAATTAGGGGAGAAATTGATTATGTATTTTCTAAAATATATCAGTAATAAAAGAGAAAGCATTGAACACAACATAAATTGGTATTCACTAGATTTAAGATAAAATGAAAGCGTAAATATAATGTATATGTTTTTGTATTGAATTATAGTTTGTTAAATAAAATTTGTTATTTGTTTTAAATAAAATTTGAGTGTGTCTCCATGTTTTTGTGGGTTATTATTATCTAGATGTTTCCAAACCAATGATATATCAATATATTATTATTAATATTTGAATTATCATGTACATAACTGAAATTTAGTAAAACTATTTAAAAGGTTAATTTCAAATGTTTAAAATTACCAAATAATTTAATATTGCTGAAGTATAAATCGCAATAGAGATAGTATTGAGTGATCGTGAGTGCAAAGGGTGGGCATAAAATCCTTTCTCCATCCGTTGTATTCAAACCTCTCTAGACATATTTTGTTTTTATATAATTTTGTTATAATTGCGACTATGTTTTAAAATGTGTTTATAATGATTTAATAAGCTTAAAATATTGCAGTAATAATGTAAATTGATTTTAAACTGCATTAAAGACAACCGATATCACCTTGGAGGCGATCATGAGAGGAGTGTTTATCACCAATAATATGTCACAACTTATGCGATTTCCATACCTAATTATTCGAAAAACCCTGAGAAGAGATTATAATGAGAGGAAATGAGCTAGTAAAAGAAAATAAAAAGGTAAATTTTAATAGTTAAATAAATAATAGTGTAATAGACATATGGATATGAAATTGATGGAGGAGTGGATCATGAAAGTGGAGATGAATATAGAACTTTATAATTAGAACAAAATTTAATTGTAGCTTTAATCATAGTTAATGGGGAATGTGCTGAGTATAACCTGGAATTCTTAAAGCTATCAATATTGTCAATTTTAATGCATTCTCAGTGTTCTCTAAATCGATTGTGTATTAACCCCATTCATGAAATATTACTAAGATTATTGAATTGAGGTTTATCCTGTATATTGTATTAGCATTGCAATTTGGTGCCCTGGTAATTAAGCTTATAGATGTTCTGTATCATCATTATTATTCCAGTAAGCCTCAGAAAGCTTATAGATGTTCTGTATCATCATCATCATTTCAGTAAGCCTCAGAAATAGAGTCAGCTGGGAGTGATGAAGTATCCATCGATCCATCCTTAAAAGGTTGTAATTGGCATGCAATTTATCTGTGAGTGTGTAAATGCCATATAGATTTGAATATAGTATAATCAATCCATAACGTGGATGTGCGATCATTTGAATAAAATTCTCATTGGTTAGAATAAAGTTATAATTAGCTTAAACTATCCAATAATAATATGTGATATTTGTAAGCTCTCCCAATCATTTTAGTTATATTTAAAATACAATGCAGATGACCGATAGAGAGATTGCAAAATATGTTTCTTGTTAATTTAATAAGTTTTATAAAGTTAACAAAATAAAGAATAACTCTTCATTTGTTTAAATTGATTTTATTTAGTTACAGTTGGCTTGTAACGCGGTCACACGAAGGAAATTGTATTTAATTTATACGTATGAAATAAATTAGTCTACACATTGTACTTGTGAAATTATTGTATTAAATCTATACTTAGAAGTTATTTAATATTTACTTATTATACTAGAATATATATAATTGATGCATTGCATATTTAATTGATACTTAAGAAATGCATCTGTCGTTGATTTATATTTAAGAAAAGGTTCAACTTTCAAAATAGCAATAATACCTTTAAAATTTTAATTTGTTAGAAATGACACTTTTGAATTTTTATTTGGTTAGAATATATAGGCTTACCCACAGCTGATTTTATTAGATTTGAGGTTTGTGATGTCTTTAAAAATATGAAATCACCAAAAAGTAATTTATCTAAAGAATAATTTGTTGCACTTCAAAATTTAAAAAAAAAAAAAAAAAAAAGATTCTATTGTTGTTATCCAGAAGATAAATGTCTGTTGTACTTAATCATTTAGATTATAATAATAAAATTTTAGATTTATTAAATGCTGGAACTTATAAAACGATTGTTAGAGATCCTCTGACATATTTAGAAAAAAAGACCAAATGACTAATCAAATGTTTTGCTTTAGATGATGTGAAAATGAAAATTCTCCAAGAGCGGATTCTTCATTATATCCTAAATTTTATGGTTTGCCTAAAATTCATAAACTTGAGATACCATTACAACCTATTGTGTGTGCTATAGGTTCTCTCACACATTATTTGCCTTGATATTTAGCCCAGTGCTTACAACCATTGACAAACAAGATTCCATCAAGAATTAAAAGTTCCTGTCATTTTATTTGTATAATTAAAAACTTAAAATATACTGGAATTGATCTATTGGTTAACTTTTCTATTTCTTCTATGTTTACTAATATTCCTGTTGAAGAAGCATTATTTATAATAGATCAATACAGTGATTTACCTGAGTTTATTATTCCATTAGCAAAGCACAGCCTTGAAAATATATTTTTTATTCATGATTCTCAAAAGTTTAAACAATTTAAAAGACTTTCTATGGGATCTCTACTATGACCTATAATTGCTGATCTTTTCATGGATAATTTTGAAAGTCAAGTCTTAAATGCAGCTACCAAGTAATGTATTTGACTAAGATATGTGAATGGTTTATTTGTTATATGGCCTCATGGCACTGATGCCTTAAATTATTTTCTTGTTTTTTCTAAATAATTGACATCCTAATATTAAATTTACTATGAATATAGAAAATAACAAATCACTTTCTTTTCTAGATATTTTATTTACAAGAAAATATGATGAAACCTTTTCAAGATCAGTTTACAGGAAATCCATGTATACAAACATATATCTTAATTTTAATTCTCATCATCATTTTGCTTAAATATTTTTTGTAGCAGAAAATCTTCTGAATAGAGCTTATAGTTTATTTAATAAAGGTCATATTACTCAAAAAATAGAACTTACAAGAAATGTTCTTCTTTCTAATGATTATAATAAAACATCATATGTAAGACTTTAAATACCATTAATGCTAAAGGGAAAAAGACATCATATAATAGAGTCGGTTTACCTTATATTAATGGAGTTACTGGTAAGATCAGTGAAGACTATCTAGTTTTAATATAAATACTATGTTTTCTACTGACAAGAAAATTGGTGAATTTTTACACAAACATAAAGACAGAGTCTTTTTGAAACACCAGGGGGTTTATAAAATTCCATGTTTGCACTGATCAAGAAACCATGTAGGCAAGTCTAATAGACAAATAAATGTCAGAATTAAGGAACATAAAAATGCATTTAATCAGAAAAATTAGAAATCATATTTTACTTTCCATTTTTTTAGAAATTAGTCAAAAACCTGATTTTGACAATGCAAAAATACTTGCTAATTCGGAAAGGTTTGATTTAAGAACTATGAGAGAGTCAATTGAAAAATTAAAGAGATTTACTCATTTAAATAAGGTTGAGAATGCACAATGTATTCCAGCTATGTGGAAACATATTACTTTATCTCTGTCTTCTAATATTAATTTAAATTTAATAGGTGTAAAATGGAGGGAAGTAAACATTTTGCTAAGCCTCATATTTTGAGTGCTGAACTACATCAAGCTGAATCTCATTTCTCATCTCACACTAAGTACATTACTGTTTGAGATCTAACATTTTTTCTTTCAAAAGTTAAACTTGACAATTTTGGATGCTAGTTCATCAAAATATTTGTAGGTAATGAAAAATAATACAATGTTTAACCCAAAAAATAATAATCTGTCTACATCATACAACTGTGAAAACATTTATCTCGGTGCATAATGTTATACTAAAATAAATATACAAATATTAAACACAATCACCACACATGGTTAAGAAATCCATTACCATTGCCAGCTCAAAATCATACCACTTTGAACTGTCTGCTATAAGATCTTATATATTGAAATACTAACAAACTCAAAGAAAGAACTTTAAATTTTAGCAAGCAATGATCTTAACTTTTTTTCTAAAAACAAACATGTTTTACTATTATTATATAAATACAGACTAAACATTAGTACTTTTAATCATTAAACCACCTAACACAAATGTATAGAAAATAATCCTAGGGCACAAGACGCTATACTGAAATAAATATACAAATGTTAAACATTAAATCACACCACATGGTTAAGAAATCCACTACCGCCCTCTGTGAACTAATATATAAATATATTATAGTTTGTAATTTAAAATAGCCAGCTCAAAATGGTACAACTTTGAACTGATCTATAAGATGTTATATATTGAAATAAGAACAAACTCAAACAAGGCAATTAAAAAAATATGAACTCTAATATTTACATATTAGTTCACAGGGAGTAGTACTGGATTTCTTTACCATGGGTGATTTAAAGTTTAATATTTGTATATTTATTTCAGTATAGCATGATGTTATAAGATTATTTTCTATACATTTGAGTTAGGTGGATTAAAGATTAAAATTACTAATGTTTAGTTTGTCTTTATATAATAATAGTAAAACATGTAGTTAAGATCGTTGCTTGATAAAATTTAAAGTTTTTTGTTTGAGTTTGTTCCTATTTCAATATATAAAATCTTATAGCAGACAGTTCAAAGTGGTATCATTTTCAGCTGGCTATTTTGAAATACAAACTCTAAAATATTTATATATTAGTTCACAGAAGGTGGTACTGGATTTCATAACCATGTGGGGTGATTTAATGTTTAATATTTTATATATATAAAGAGTAATAATTTCTTGATTTGCTAACTGACTGATACATAAGTAATTATTAAATATTGCCTATCTCATTACTGGTAATAAAAATTCACTAAATATTTCACAATCATTTCCTATGCTTTTACAAAGTGTTAGAAACAGTGACGAACTCCCCTTCCAGTTGTGCCACTAGTGCAAGCCATAGTAATCAATGAATGCAAGAAGGTATGTGCGTAAAATACCTATCTAATGTGTACTTATCCAATATCCTCAGACTAATTGCAGTGAAGAGTCTTAAATTTGAGAATATTGCTCTTAGAGAATTTCATCATTTTTAAATAGAAATTCATATAACATTGCAATACTAGCCAAAAAAAAAAATGTTACTGAAAATCAACTTCCACAATTATTTCATCTATTAACAAATAGATCTTTTCAAGTAAAATCCATCCAAAAAAACATGCAATATATATGTAACAAAGCAAAACAACAACAACAACAACAACAATATATATATAATACATACAAATCGATGTCTATTTCTTCAAAATAATATACGTAACCTTATAAATAAATATTAGAAAATACAGCAATTAAAATTTGTTAAAAAGAACAAAAAATATAAATGTCACATAGGAGCGCTGTGAACTATCATTGTTTTCTTTGTCAACTAATACTTTGAAAGGTCAACTTTCTCATAATTCCATGATCTTAATATTTGCTGCCTCCCTATTGATTAAGTCTTGCTTGTATTGATATATTAACATAACTCCCTTGTTTTTTCTTTTATTATTATTTCTTTCAGTTTGCAATATTTTTACATTATTAAAATTGAAATCAAAACCATATATACATGATCATAAAAAACAGTAGATGATAAATTATCATTATTTTTAGAATTTTGTTTTATTCTTTTTAATAACAACTAGTGCTTTTTGTGTTTTTTCTCCAATGTACATCTCGACTCACCTACACATCCATTACCACACTTACACATCCATTTATAAATGATGCATTTTTATTTATAAATAAGGTTTGATTTTACAGTTATTTATTAATTTATTTAATGTAGGTGGTACATAAAATGTAATGCCATATGGTACCGGTTGGTTTTGTCTGTTCATATAACAAAATCTAGCATCTAGGCAAAAGTACCTCGAGTCCAATCATGCCCAAGATACATAAGTCAGGAACATTCATGAACTCTGCCCTATTTGCCTATTTTCCAAACCTACCAACTTATGAGCAACAATTCCAACAATACTGATCTAATTTATTTCTACCTTCTGGCATCACAAAGTCGTGACACAAAAAGGACTCTTATTTGAACTTTATTCATGTATAGAATATTATTATTAGCAATTTTCGATCATCTAGTAAATAAAACCTTTTATATAACATCAAAATTATTTCTATTCAATAACTGAAACAATAACTTAGATATTCAGAAATATATATATAAGATTTATTAAGTTAACTTGATATATATATATATATATATATATCAAGTTCAATATAATATATATATATGCTTATATATATATATATATATATATATATATATTGAAGCAGTCAGATAAAATGATTATGCTTGGCTAAAACACATATAATCTAACTATAATTAATAATAAAGATATCTTATGATGATATCAACTATTTATCTACCTCTAACTGATTAATAAATAATAAATGGTTCAGTTTATAAAAAAAT
Organism: Epiperipatus broadwayi; assembly: GCA_028023455.1. Classification (NCBI taxonomy): domain Eukaryota; kingdom Metazoa; phylum Onychophora; class Udeonychophora; order Euonychophora; family Peripatidae; genus Epiperipatus; species Epiperipatus broadwayi. The sequence continues at coordinate 182,264 of JAQFVV010013027.1, read as the reverse complement.
AAATAAGTAAAATATTAACAAATCATGAGACAATAAAGTGAAGTACAAGCTGTTTCGAATTACATTGAGCCACTATCTCACAGGATACAATCTCAACGGCACAAGAATACTACCCCTCCTATCATTTCATATAATAATAATTCATAGCATTCTTACGACTTTAAAATAATAATAATCAATTTAGTATAATGTTACTAAATAAATTGTAATCTCTTTATTAAAACAATACAATTATACTAATCTCAAATTCGTTAAAAAACTCTAATCAATTTATAATATCCTGTAGTCAAGTATGCTAAGGGATTATGTATCATCCTCAATTACACCTAACTAATGATAATAACAATAAATAAATAAAGAATAATCTTATTCCTCATTAAATAATTATTTATTTTATCCACTGTTTAATATTATGGTAACTAATAATAACAACAATAATAATATAATATATTATTTTAGTTCTTATGTGGCATCTTAAATATAATATGTGGTATAATCTGATATAATCTGAAAATATGTGGCAACAAACAACGTTACAAATCAATGCAATAAATTGTGCAATAAATTATGACCATAATAATAATAATAATGCAACAGAAAATTCCTCAAGTATAATATATTTTGAATCATTGTGATTTTTCCAAATAAATAATTATATGAGTACTGTGCAAATATTATGTTTATCATGGTATCTGGCAATCACGTATTTGTGGTGGTGAATAAAATCAATATAACACAAAGTTTATAAAAACAAGTTTAACAAATTTTATTAACTATACATTTAACAAACTTTATACACTATTTACAATTGTGTTTGATAAAATCTAACAAATACCAAACTAATGAAAAATAATATTATGTTACATTCTTCTTTTTTTAAAATAATAAATAAAATAAATAAGCCTTTACTCCGACTTATACACTTCTGAACACATTTATTTAAAATAATAATTTAAGAATACCCTCGTAGTTTAATAAAAAATATCCATTTATTAACCTTTTGAGCGCTGATTATTTTATTGGCTGAGTGAGGTAAAAGTCTAAACTTTTAATTGGTCAATTCACAAACTCATTGGTCAAACAGTGAAAATATCTTAATCTTTTTAATATTATATTCATTTTAGTTTCATTTGTAAAAAGTATATTAATAATTTGTCAGGTTATGAAAGTGAACAAAAGTTTTTCTTTTTCTTTTTGATTATAAAGATATTCGATAGCGGCAAATCTAAAATGAACATTATTAACCAACTAAAAAGTGTTGCTGACATCAGTGATTCCTTTCTCAATTTTACATTCCCTAAAAGTAAATAATTTTTATTAAAATTTTTCTATAATAATTTTATTTTTAGCATATTTTATCAAAATAATTTATAATATGTCAAAAAATACTTTTACAATGGTCTAAAACATTCATTTAGGATTGCTTCCAGTTCTTAAACAGCAAGCAATGTGAACTATAGCTCTCCTCAAAAATTTTAACCAGCAGGAAAAGGGGGGGGTCAAACCCCATTCCAAACCCCTAAATACAAGGTAAGATAAGTTTTATATATATAAAAATGGAATGTGACAATGATATAGATAATATACATAGCAATTCAAACTTAAAATGTGATACTCAGTCGTTAAACAGAAACGATGGCCAAAATCTTCCTAGCTATAATAACAAATCTCAGGCTCCATCTGCGATTAAAAACCTTCCTATTAGCAATACTAAGCAACAAATAATTACTAACAACATTAAAATGCTAGAAATTATACAAACTTCATCAGTCATAAGCAATAGTGTTAGTCTCACATCAGGCAAAATAACAGCTAATATTAATAATACATACGAGAACAATAACAACACTCACCATATTTTCCAAACTCCTTTAGGAGACATAAATAAACACAATTCATCCACAAACGTGAAGCACTCTCAGAATAATTTGTAACAAAAAATATATCAGCAAAATCTATGTGAAAAAAGTGAAAAAAGTCTTTTAAATCACCAGAGGTCACCAAATTCGCTGCTGTAACACCAGACTGTCAACAGTATTTGGGGGGGGATGAAATAATAGATAATAAAAAAATCAAAAAAAACCCATTCACAAACAAATAAAAATTTCAAACTAGATGAACATTTAATATCTACATCGTTTGAACATTTCAAAACAGACTCACAAATTCAAGACCTTCCAAAAAATCTATATCCTATGTTAACGCTTTAAGTATCAACAAAGACATTAAAACCGCGGAGACTAACTCGGTCGGCAATATTAATGAAATGCTTAGAGGCATATCGGAATATGAAAGAGAAATCACAACAGAAGATAATCAACACCCCCAATCAATTAAGATATTAGATTATAATAATATTATCAACAAAATACATCAAATCATAAATGATAATTTCAACAAAATTATTCCAAACACGCTCTATAAATCTTTCCAAAATTTATTACAATGATAAAACTCTAATCTTAGCAGTAATGAATGAAAATTTATCATTATACAAATTCCCCATGGAGCATTTATATTCTGTAATTAAACAACGATTCAGAGTTGGGAAATTATCAAATACTAACTCACCCTAATGACAGAAATGTGGCAATAGAATTTAAGACCTGGGCAGACAGGCTCCAATTTAAAAACAATATTAAAATACTGGGAAATAAAATACTTTGCACTGTAGAAATGAACAGACCTATTACACTACAAATGAAAATCAAAAACTGCCTAACAAGATTCACTGAACAAGAGCTCCAAAATATCCTCAATCCCTACGGTGCTGTTTCAAAATTTAAATCCTCCCAGATGCCATCTTGGATGGAAACATAATATCGAACACAGCAATCTTCTCACTAGCCATGAAAAAAAAGTTTCTCCCACTGACATACCTACTATATTAATGCAAGAAGTTCACAATTGGTCCTAACATTAAGGGGGTGCAGCCTCAGTGCTTTCACTGTTTACAAAGGACACACTTTATAAAAGACTGTTTGGCATGTATCTGCACTATCTGCAATCAAAAAAGGCAAGTTCCACCACTGCAGTAGAAAGAATATAGAAACAACAACAACTACAGACAACAAACAATCACCTAAAACAGACAATAATATTGAAAACCACACTGATAAACACAGGTCTACAACATCAAACTACACTGAATCTATAGACATAACTCCCACAGATGTAACACCAGACCACATAATATTTAGAGATGTGAATCAAGATGATAATCTTTCCCAACAAACTGAGATGGAATTCCACAACAATACACCCAAAAATCGAAATGATAAACAAACAACTACATCAAGAACACCTCATCTCATTTCAAACCAATACACAGATAATATCCACCCAATAAACAATACAACATTAGAAAAAAAGGCTATGAATCAATGCTTGGCAATCCTTCAGACTTGAAGTCACTTCCAATAGAAGAAATGGACACCATAATCAAAATAGACAAAAATAATACCCAACCACCTAAAAAGTCACAAAGTAAACAAAATACAATTACTCCACATCCTCAAGAAGAAAGTAGCAAAACCAATAAACCAAGGAAAAAACTCAACACATCACACACCAAAACTCCAAACCTGGGGGGGAAGGATGATTTGTCTGGACATTGGAATCAGGATATTTCACAAGAAGTAGAACTAACACGACAAACTATACCAAATATTAATAAATGGAAATCAGATGTTCCAGATAAATCAAGCTCAGATGACGATATAAATTCTGGGTTTATACCACAACTACCCACATCAAAACAATCACAAAGTAAACACAGAGTGTCATGGGAAGAAAAAAGGAAAACCTCTGAGCACTCTCATACTGATTCAGCACCAATGGAAGATGATCCCTATTTGAAATTACCAGATTCTATAGAAAATAAGGACCTTCCAGTACTCATGGAATTAAATCATCTTCAACTCTCATTGGAAGAAGCAGCAGATCAAGAAAACAATTATAGTCATTTACTTCCAAATTCTCCCCAAAACCATGGTCCAGCTGAGGGGGCAGGGACACTATATTATGAACTATAAAATTGCAGGTATTAATGTTTGTGGCCTCAACTCATTGGCCCATGCTCACACAATTAAAAATTAAATAAGCATTAACTCTCCCCACATTCTTCTAATGGGGGAAACGAAATTCCATAATAACACTGATACTAAAATAGAAACATTTATTGGCACCATGGGTTTCACTAAATTTTCAGTTGGACATTCAGTAGCTGGAGGGGTTGGAGTATTAATTAACAAAAAATATCCTCCAAACAAATTATGTATACTCTATTTGGATAACAACTTAATCTTATTAGAAATAGACTATTGGGGCTACACCATAAATCTAGCTTATATATACACTTCAAACAATCCTACTATCTATTACAAAATCATTCAGACTAAATGATATCCTTAGCAACAAATCAGGCTCTTTACTTATATTGGGGAGATTTTAACACCACATATGTTCACTTTAACTTAAAATTTCTTCCACTGATAAACAGAAAAATGATGTGTGGGGAAGAATTCCTTTTTTCTGGATCCTACTCCTTTTACACCAAATCCTACCAAACCCTAATAGACCTATTATATTATTTACCTGATTTACACTTTCATTTAAATGCAAAACTTTTACCAGTTTCATTTTCAGACCATATGGCCCTTGTAGTTACACTTGAAACCATGACTGGCCTCACAACCCCAGAGGCTTTCACAAAACCATGTGGATGGTAACAAAATCAAACATGACAGAGGCCATAGTGTCCAAATCTTATATATATTTTCAGAAAATCAACATCCTTTCAAGACCAGCTGGAAAAGCCTGGGTTTCATTTGTAGGCATCCTACAGACAATATTAAAACACCACACCATGAAATCCAAAGACCCTAATGACCTCTTCAGAGATCTTCTACAATTAGAGAATCAGCTTCCAATGCTCCAAAGTCAACCTATCAAAACTCCAGTATATATATATATATATATATATATATATATATATATATATATATATATATATATATATATATATATATATATATATATATATATATATATATATAGTCTTAAAAACCTATACCGATCAAGACATAAATCCCTGGTGGAATACCTATCTATTAGGAGAGCCAAATGATATTTATCTCACCAACACCACTGGACTAAAGGCTATTTGAAATGGTCACTTGGAGGAAAAAAATAACAAAACCACTCCCACCTCCATCATTGCAGATGGGAAATCTTTTGCTGGAAACACCTATGATGAACACAATAAAAGAACACTTCCAGCAAAGAATGCAAACCACAATCTTCAATGGCACACAATCCTGGTCTGAAGTTGATCCACAGGCACCACATGGAATCACAGAAAATCTACTCCAACAGAAAATATCTTCCCTTCCAGATGATATACATCCTGGATTACATGGGATTCCCAGATTCCTATTCCTACACCTCAATGAATTTGCAATTCCCATAATGAAGAAGATGGTGGATTACCTATCAACTGGTAATAGAGTGATACCTAACCTTTATCCAGTGGCACTGGTTCCATTTATTAAAAAATCAGGTTACGGATCTCTCAAACATCAGACCTATTTCCATGACACCCCTTCTAATTAAAATTGTAGAATCTGTAATCAAAGAACTTATCCAACCAAAGTCTTAAATCACATATCTAACAACCAATATGACAAGAAGGGATCCTCTAATGCACACATAATGGGCAACATAATCTCCATCATTGATTATGTCAGAATCCACCGGAAGTCAGGTCTAATAGCTATTCAACTGGACATTGCTGCAGCCTTTGACTCAGTATTATAGACATACTCTTAAATATGTTGGCTGAGTATGATGTTCCTGCAGCTGCTGTCCAGATCATAAGCAATTTATTATACAACAGGGAAATTTTTATCACTATGGATGGTAACATCACCTCTGGATTTAACCCGACACAAGCACTCCCTCAGTGACCTATGCTTCATCACATATATAAATCCTCTCCTAATGGATTTGGAAAAAAAATCTACCAAGCCTTTTTATACCCAATTTAAACAAAGAATTCAACATGTTTGCCTACATGGATGATGTAATGATCATCCTACCATCAAGAAAACATATTCCTTACAAACAATATTAGGCCAGTATACTGAGAAATACCAGCTGCAATTCAACCCCAGAAAGTCTGCCTTCTGGCAAATTGTTTTAGGAAGGAAAATCAACACCCTCTTGCTGCCAAGCCACAGAGATATATTGGGTTTTCCATCTTCAAATCTACCACAGCAATGACCAAAGAGATTCAGGATAACATCCTGGAAACAACAAACAAATTCATCACTTTCTTGTCACATGTCTACCTTTCCCTCCTTGGTAAGGTAGCACTAAACATGAATGTGATGCCAAAAATATCATACTTTCTTCCTTTTATCAAATGCAACAAAAGCTTCGTAAATAAAATAAATGGCTTGTGCTCAAGGCTTTACTGGAGAGGTAAAATGGTCGCGATCAGCCTCAAAGGCACTCAGTGACCAAGAAAGCTAAATGGTCTTGCTCTACACTTCATTCAGGTATTGATTTACCAAAAAACCCACAATGTCATACACAACTTGGTAGCATGATATGGTTTTAACACAATTCTTCAAAAAGCTTTGCTTCAAAAGCTAACACCCACTGACTGACCCCCACCAGACAGACAAACATGGATAACTAGAAACACAAGTCTTATCAAACAGCACAGCCCAATAACCAACTCCACATTCAATTCTAAAATATCAAGATGGCAAGCATACACAATCCTCCATCCAATCTTATATCCTATAATCAACACATTTTATTACAATAACCAGAAATTGGTATCCAACTTTAAAAGATGGAGTCTAGAGGCCAAATACCTAGACTTCCTCATTAAATACAACATTAATGGACTACCTACTAATCACTTTCTCTTTTACAAAGGAGGTCACAACATAGACCCTACTTTCAGCATTTGCATGAATGGCAATAAGACATCAGAACACCTCTTCTCACAATGTACGGGATTCAGAATGATCCAAGAAATCATACTCTCCAACACCAAGATAGATTTCCAACTGATCTCCTCTCTGAAGGATAGTATCAATACTAAAACCTATCCAATAATATGTCTTTCAATATTTATCAACTATGCCATATGGGTTACATGGTGTAACATGAATGTGATGCCAAAAATATCATACTTTCTTCCTTTTATCAAATGCAACAAAAGCTTCATAAATAAAATAAATGGCTTGTGCTCAAGGCTTTTCTGGAGAGGTAAAATGGTCGTGATCAGCCTCAAAGGCACTCAGTGACCAAGAAAGCTAAATGGTCTTGCTCTACACTCCATTCAGGTATTGATTTACCAAAAAACCCACAATGCCATACACAACTTGGTAGCATGATATGGTTTTAACACAATTCTTCAAAAAGCTTTGCTTCAAAAGCTAACACCCACTGACTGACCCCCACCAGACAGACAAACATGGATAACTAGAAACACAAGTCTTATCAAACAGCACAGCCCAATAACCAACTCCACATTCAATTCTAAAATATCATGATGGCAAGCATACACATTCCTCCATCCAATCTTATATCCTATAATCAACACATTTTATTACAATAACCAGAAATTGGTATCCAACTTTAAAAGATGGAGTCTAGAGGCCAAATACCTAGACTTCCTCATTAAATACAACATTAATGGACTACCTACTAATCACTTTCTCTTTTACAAAGGAGGTCACAACATAGACCCTACTTTCAGCATTTGCATGAATGGCAATAAGACATCAGAACACCTCTTCTCACAATGTACGGGATTCAGAATGATCCAAGAAATCATACTCTCCAACACCAAGATAGATTTCCAACTGATCTCCTCTCTGAAGGATAGTATCAATACTAAAACCTATCCAATAATATGTCTTTCAATATTTTTCAAATATGCCATATGGGTTACATGGTGTAAACTAATCATGGAACACCCACAACCTACTATAAAACAGTTTTTTTTCCAAAACAATGATTAAAATCCAGAAGAGAGACCAACTCCTGGCATCATCAAAAACATTTGAGGACACTTGGACATTATACAATATGCCAAACTGACAACAAGGCAAAAAGGGGGGGATAACAATCAGATAACAAATATGTGAAAGATTTAATGTTCACACCATATTGCACAACATAGACTCATCAGAACCCACATGGAAATAACAAGAGAGTTAGAACAACAATGTAAACCTCAATCATATGGTTACACATCACTGTATACATTAGACATAATAAATTATTATTGAAACTAAAACATTCATTTATCATTTTCAAAATGAACAAAAGAAATTGAGTTATTGACAACCATTTTCTTTGTTGTCAAAATTTAATAGCCAATAAGATTCTAGAAAGGACAACATTTTTTTCTTTGTTAGATCTTCAATGTACGTTTTATTGATTTTTTATTTGTAAAATAATTCAAGAGAGGGCAGCATCTTATGGAACCTTTTTATAACTTTTCAAATGATGGTAAAATCTTTATCGTAGCATTAAAAATGATGAGATTTAAATGACTTGAAGCAGCTTCAAGTCATCTCATAAAACTCTGGTCAAAGATTAATCTAGTTTGAACATATGGTTATCATAAGTATACACGAAAAATATAAAATCTGAGATACTTAGACAATATACATCTTTAAAGTATGTTCAAATATTTCCATACAATAAACCAATCAAACATATTTTATATAATAGTGCTAGTGTTATTTTAAACACTTTTCTGGGTTCGATTGATAAATAAATTGTCTTTAATGAAGTGGTATGATTGATGTTCTTTTACATATTTTTTTTTGGCACTACTCATATTAAAAAAATCATTATATGTGTGTTTCATGTATGTTTAAAATATAAAATAATATTCACAAAATATAAGCTTTCTATTCTGTGTTGTTCATTTTGGATGTTTCTATTTTTTTAAAAAATATGCATTTATGCATAAAATCTAAATATCAAGATTACTCAATAAAATCTTATGAATAATTATCATCATTTTATGTTTTTTTTAAATAGTTTAATAAAAATATGAAAAATATCTATGATTCCTTATTATTATCATTAACATTTATGTTCAATCTCATTTGTATTAGACTTTAACCTAAAACCCAAAACCAAAGAAAAAACATATCTCATCTTCTTTCAAAATAACTATTCTACAATTCAAAAAAATATTCATTATTTTTTTTCATAAAATACAATGCTATATAATGCCATAACTGTTGAAATTAAGATAGCAATACAATTTGTAGGTATGAAGAACTAACTAGAGTAAAGTCTCAATAATATAAAATATATTGGATAATCTATGTGGATACAGTGTGAATGAAGAGGTATGACTTCTCTGTCTACTAACCTCAAATATAATATAAATGTCTAGAGTATTTATTCAGTTCTCACTCAAACATTTTAAAATACAAAATATCAAGAGAAACACTGTCCATGGAAAATATATACAAGACATTGCTCCCTCATCTGTACTTGCATAAATTACTAAGATAATAATATAGGTTACTTTCCTACTTCCTCGATAGATCCTAAATATAAGCATCCATTGTTTTTTTTCATAATCTCAATGTCACTATCAATTAAAACTTCACAATAGATTTATCAACCTAAATCGCAAAATTACTAGCATTACTCTAAATAATAAACAAAATTCATGTTTGATTTTAACAATCTAAAACTACTACAAGAAAAGGTTTATTCACTTTTAAAACTCAGCAATAAAAATATAAATGATTTTGTTTTAAGATATGAAAATCAATATTCAAAACATTTTTAAAATAGGGTTCATCAATTAAAGCATCATATAAAAATTATGAATAATAATAAATTATATTACATTAGTAATATAGAAAAAAAATGTATGCATATCTTTCTAAAATCACGGCTTATATTTCTGGAATATTAATAAAGTTTTATATGTAATTAATACGCCTACACATGTTCATACATTCATATAACAAAGTGATATCATAAAATACTCCAAGCAATTCTAGAAAATAATAAAATATACTTCATATATATTTAATATACACTTTACAAGGTTTACCTAGTGACACTACTCTTATCAGTCACTCTTAGACGTTTTCTGGCCCAGTATTTAATATAAGAAACTATATTATTTAATAATAACATTCATTGACTATCACTATTATACCTTAAAATGTTTATGAAAAACTTTCTGAAGAATTAAAATATTTTCAAAATATTAATAATGTTAGACTAAATAAAAAATACTTAAGTGTAATTTTCCTACTCTACACTAATAAAACTTAATACTGCAATTAGTATGTTAAATGATAAAAAAAAAACCATAAATACAAAAACTCAACTCTCCATAACATTTAAATTTAAAAAGTTTATTTCTTTGAATATCTTCATAGAGGTTTTCTCCCCAATGCTTGTTGCTAAAACAACCACTATTGTCCCAAGCTTTAGAACAAAAAACTTTCTTTTCTTCCCATGGTTGCTCACAAATAAAAAAAATGAAGTCGACTTTTGTATCCAAAATTATTGTGACAAATAATTATTAATCCTGTGATGGAAGTCTATAAAAATACAGTTTATTATCTGCAGTTTTCAGTATAATAATTATTGAAGTAATCACTTGAAAATATTTTATAAATAGATAGCTCTGAAGTTTTTCCTGTTCACTAGGATCCTACCAGATTTAGATGCACCGGTGTTGGCAATATAAATCCAAACGTATTTTTACAGAAAATACATATTTTATATATTCCATTCAAAATATTATTCAACATTAATTCACATATATAGTCTTTTATAAAGTTATATTTCAGTCAAGATACTATTTTTTAATTATCCATTTGTTTCTTTTTTTGATGAATAAGTTTTTTTTAAAACCAATTTTTATAATATTAAACAATTTACAATTTTTTTTAATAGTGACCTGTCATAAAACTTATTTCTGTAATAATATTATTTTTTTTCTATTTAATCATTTTCCAAGAGAATTTTGTAATACACCTTTTAAATATAATATTTTTTCTTTAAAATATTCACTGCAACTTTTTTTTAAATATATACCCCTTTACTAATGTAAGCATAATATGTATCTTTCAGTTCTCAGTTCAATATTAAATTTGTTTTTTACCTTTTCAAAATATTAAAAGTTAAGTTTTTTCGATATAACTTTTTTGTTCTCCAAATAAAGTTATTTATCTTTAAAATGGAATGCATAAAATTGATAATCTTTCGAAAAATAATATTTATGTTCAACATTCCTGCCAATGTCCAAAGTAAAAAAAATAAATAATGATGTAAATTTTCCTATAATATATTTAAATTATACCTTCCTTTATTAACTGTACTCTTATCATGAATTCTTTTGAATATATTATTGCTGGTATTAAATCCATATTTTATCAATTAATTGATTTAAGTTTCAATAAAAATAACCAGTAGAGAATTTTTTTTATTTAGGGCTGCATTATTCTTTAATATGGTAAATTATTACTCCTTCAAAAAAATTTCTTTAAAAATAATAATATTAAGAAGTAAACTAAGCAATAATTCGATATTAATATATGATAATAATACTGATAGTAATTTAACAAGCTGTTAAGAGAGTTATTAAGTTATTAAGGAAGCTAGAAAAATGAGAGCATCAACTGTTATACCAAATTAAATTGGCAATTTGATTGGCTATTCAATTCTTCAACTTATGATCTAATTTACATATTTGTTACATTTAGGTTATTAAAATTTAGAAATAAAATTTATGACTCATATTATTACATTATTTATTACAAAATCTAATTCTAAAGTAATTTACAATTTTTATTTAAACAAATCAAACATTTTAAAATAACTTTTTTAAAATAATACTTTAGTAATTTATCCAATACTTACTTTTAATTTATCTATTTTTAAAATTTAACTTTACTAACTACATTTATTTTAGAACTATTCAATTACATAAATTTTCTAACATCTACTTTTATTATATAGTACACAAATGTCTTCAATTTTAAAAAATAATTCTAATAGTAATTTTGAAACTTTATTTAGAAACCTTATAAGCACAAATTATGAGTATTTGTTGGTCACATGACTTTTAAAAAAATCCAGACAATATGTAACAATTTTTATAATTACTGTCTAAAAACAGACATATCTTAAAAAATTTTATTACAAAATATTATATTATAAAAAAATGATAAAATATAATATTACAATTTGAAATAAATAAAATTTTGAAATTATTTAAACATAATAAATTAAATACATTTGTATACCACAAAATGTTATATTTTTAATAAATAAATTATAACAAAAATAATAAATCAAATTTTTATTTAAAATACATTAGCTTATTTAATTCTAAGTCCTTATTTTAAAATGAGCTTTTAGCACTTTATTTAATAGGACTTTTAGTATATTATTTTACTATGTCCAGTTTTCCCATCCATACAAAAATCATAATATTTAGCTTTACAATATAATTTTGGCATATTAACATAGTTTTTTTTTTCATATTTATGTGAGATTGGGAGACTTTCTTATATATTTAATTAGAAAAATTTCATATATTAAGGGTTGTGTAGTCCTATGAAAAATGTTTGTTGAAGTCTCAAAATTAATTATGATATAAAAGAAGATATTGAGTTTTGGACACATAATATAAGCCCTATTATAAATAGTAAACCTAAGGAGTTTATACTTGCAATTCATAAGAAGAGTATAATTTCATTAGAAAAAGAAGCATATAAATATCCAACACAATATGAAGAGAATATCAATAATTTTGTGTAAAATTAAGTGATTTAACCTTGAAAAATGTGCTGACGATTCTGGACTGTTATTTTAAGAAGTGTTTATGATTTTTTTTATTTTTTCATTATTACATCTTTATGTATGTTAATAATAAATGGTTATTATGTAAATACAAATATCAATCCATGCCTTTTATTAGAAAATATTGTAAATGTAAATAATATTGAGTTTAAAATGAAAACTTATAGGACAAATAAATATTGTATGTGTTTGAATGTAACTTATCATTTGAAAAGAAAACCAAATCACAAAATAAATAAAGGATATACCATTTGTTTGCTTATTTTTTCTTCTTTCAGTACAAAGGTCAGTAGTCAATCCTTGTGACTAAGAATTACTTAAATGATAATTTTGTGATTTGTGAATATTAAATTTTATAATTAATTATTTAATCCATATTGTTTTACATATGTTCCCATCTAAAAAATATATGTTTGATTCAACAAAATTCCATTTGTTTCTAATTTATATTTTGGTGAGTAATTAAATGTCACTGGTCAAGTTAGATCTGTGAGTAAATCATTTAATGTCCATTATTATTATTGCTCTTTGGTATCTATGCATATTTTATGTACAGTTTCTTGGAGGATTATATTGTAATTGTTAATCAATGATTTAACCATATTTACTTTATGCTTACAATTTATCTTCTGATACATGGATGCAGTTCATTATAATTGCTGCAGAAAAATATAGGATTGTTAAATAAGATTTTAGCATCACAATCCAATTTGCTACAGTTTACATCTAATGACTGGGCTAGTTTATTTTCTTTTATACATGTATTTTTTATAACAATTGGCTTTCCAATGTAAGCCTTCTATAAAAATAAGCCAAGACCTGGGATAAATTACAATGGAATATACTTTTCCTTACAATATATATATATATATATATATATATATATATATATTATATTCCATTGTAATACCATCTATATATCATATATATATATATATATATATATATATATATATGACAATAGATGGTGTTATACCAAAAACACCTTCAAGCGTTTGTTTACATAAACGTCAGATTGAGTATTTCACTATCTCTAACTTAATTTCCACCTTCATATTATGATTTCAAGCTATTTGCTATCGACAGTGAAGGACAGAATTAAGAAACTAGATCTAAAACACAAACTCTGAGCATTTAAGAAACAGTTTCTATTCAGCTTGCGAGTGTGAATCTTTTAGACACGTAATGTCTTCAAACTCAGCATCACATGCCAGATAGCTACATGGGTCTGATATCAGTTCAGCATCACCACATAGTAGAAGTCTCTTTTCAATATATATCATTGCAAGAAAGACCTCAAAGGTATATTTATGAAAAACAAAAAAACACAAGTTAAAAACTTGCATACGCTTGTATTTATGACAATAGATGGTATTATACCAAAAGCACCTTCAAGCGTTTGTTTACATAAATGTCAGAGTGAGTGTTTTTGGTATAACACCATCTATTGTCATAAATACAAGTGTATGCAAGTTTTTAACTTGTGTTTTTTGTTATTCATAAATATACCTTTGAGGTCTTTCTTGCAATGTTATATATTGCAGAGACTTCTACTATGTGGTGATGCTGAACTGATATCAGACCCATGTAGCTATCTGGCATGCGATGCTGAGTTTGAAGACATTACATGTCTAAAAGATTCACGCTCACAAGCTGAATAGAAACTGTTTCTTAAATGCTCAGAGTTTGTGTTTTAGATCTAGTTTCTTAATCTTGTCCTTCACTGACGATAGCAAATAGCTTGAAATCATGATATGAAGGTGGAAATTAAGTTAGAGATAGTGAAATACTTACTCTGACGTTTATGTAAACAAACGCTTGAAGGTGTTTTTGGTATAACACCATCTATTGTCATAAATACAAGTGTATGCAAGTTTTTAACTTGTGTTTTTTGTTTTTCATATATATATATATTCTGTTTTTATGACCATCATAAATCATGTCATGTATTTATGTTTTTGAGTTCAATTATAATAATGTGAAAATATCGCACATTGAAAAAATAATTATGAAAGGAAAATAAAGGAAGCTATTCTAATATATAAATACAAACGTGATTTAATTAACAGACAGGCAAAAATGTTAAAGTCACATAGTTGTGGGAAGATTAGCCTTTCAAAGTGTTAGTTGACAAAGATTACTAGGATAATCAAAAACTTTCCTATATGGATAAAATTTTAGTTATCTAATTATTGTATTTAAAAATATTTAATTATATATTTGTATACATGGTAATGACCCTGCTGCATACATAAACATTTGTGCTTTATTTGTAACTATCAGTGGTCTAAAAATATTTTTATATTTATTATTTTTTAGCTGAGATACACAGGCTTATATATACCTGTGTTTATATATGTAATAGACAGGGTATGAGCACAGACTTTCACATGACTCACCACTCTCCACACAATCTCATAACACTGACACACCTGAACACACATATGTCGAAAAGATAAATAATCACCAATATACGTATTTCATACTAAACCAGCAATCATCAGTTGGTCCAGATTATCATCTTTACACATATATGCTACAAGTGCTCAGATATATATTAAGATAGCAAATCCTCCTACTTTTATAAATTATTAATTTATTTTAAATATTGATTATATATTAACATTTATTATCTATCACATTTTATTTTACAAGATTGGCTTTCTTATTTAATGCCTCCAGCACCAGCTCATACATTCAAGCAGACAATATCAAAGAAACCTATGTCCAGATGAAGGCTACACAAATAGACAACATTGAACATCTTTCCTAACAATAGAACTGCTCCATACTGCTGGTCCAATACCTGCCACCCAAATCACTTTATTTGTTTTAAAAACAAGTCTCAGCTGTCATCTGGCCATATATTATATATAGAAGGCAGATCTGGATGAGAAGCACACAAATGCAGCATTTGAAATATACCCAGACTAACTTATAATCTTGATCATGAAGTCCAGCACAAAAATAATTATGCATTGAAATATTTCTAATTTTTAAATTACTGGTGACAGTTAAAAGAGAGAGATAAAATATATACCATACCACAATTAAGCAAACATTTTTTCTTCACTCACATACATATTTAAATAAATATAACAGTATAATTTAACACAGAATATAAATGAATATACATTAATTGTTAGTAATTAATAATTACTAATGACCATTTTAGTTAATTATATATATATATATATATATATATATATATATATATATATATATATATATATATATATATATATATATGTTTGTGTGTGGGGTTGTTTGGTTTGTTTTGTTTGGTTAGGGTTCCAATCTTTTGCCTCTCTACTGGGGCGGGGAAACTAGCTCCAAGAGATGGGGTGTGGTGGTGGGGGTTTTTAAAGATTTTTTAAATCTTTTATATATAATCAATGGTTAATTTGGAGTTTTTTGTGGGCGTTTTTAGTTCGATTTTTTTGTTGATATTTAATAATAAAGTAATTTAATATATAAATTTTTTTTTTTTTTTTTATTTTTTTTTTTTATATATATATATATATATATATATATATATATATATATATATATATATATATATATATATATATATATATATATATATATATATATATATATATATATATATATAGTTTATAATTTAAAAATATATTTACCTAGGGTTCTTATTAAGAAAAGATGACACATTTCCATTGGTTTTGATTTCCAACCAGTTGGCCTTTATGTCTCCAACAATGACATCATGAGTTTCATTCCCTATTTCTAAAAATCAATGGAAAAAAGAGAATGTGTGTTCGTGTCTATATTATGGATGAGTCATTGATTTCAGGTGAGAACATTTGGATATGTGGACCCTGGGTCATGAATCCCTACTGAGCACTCCAAGTTTGTCTAGCAATTCATGTTGCTATTTCTGTGGCTTTTATATGTAAATTTTATGATGAACTTGTCAGCTGTAAAAAGTGTGCAACTACTGACTGAACTTGGAAAACTTGAAATGAAAATTCAACTGAAACTTTAACTGAGATTCCAACTGGAAATTGAATGAAAAACTTTAACAAAACTCTGAAACAGATAAACTGAACTGACTTTAAGAGAAAACTTCCAAAAACAATCTGGAAAACAAACTAACTGAACAAAAAAACTGCTGGAACTGAATAACTATTTTCAAGTTGTGACATTTATACCTAACTCTCCCATTTTCTAAAATTTTATTATAATTTATTTTTTAAATTAATTTTACATTTTATTTATTTTGTCTTTTTTCAGATTCATCGATTATATTATTGATCAAGGGATCATTTAAAATTTAAGTACATTTCTGATGATAAACTAGCTTACAAGTATTTCTTTTACTAATTAATCTTATTGACAATTTTTATTTTAAAACATTTCACATTTATTTATTCTTTTAACATTTTCTTTTTAAAATAAATGATTTATAAAAAAAGAGATTGCATCTTAAATCTTAATCACATTTAATTCTTTTTCCCCACCCTATACTGAAAAACAGTTTTATTGTAAAAGTAAATGATGCAACTTTCATTTTATTGATTTAATTATTACAAAATCTTTTTATGCAAACAATTTTCCATTTCTCTTTTTTTAAAAAAAATGTTTAATTATTTTAAATTATACAATATGTAATGCAAATAGATATTTATATATGTTTTTACAACATATTTGGTGATCATCACATCACACACCCTCACCCATTTGACAGGTAAAATGTGTCAATTTGACCCAATTTATCTCTGAAATTTGATGTTAACTTTCTAGCTTTATTTTCATTTTTATTTATTCATTTATTTATTATTATATTTGTTTAAAATTAGTTTCAGACTGCAAAGTGTTGACAAGCTACAGAGGTTGTCTTTCTTATACTGATCTACCTACCACACTATAATATACATTGAATATGACAATTATATCAATTGTGAAAACCACAGTGACAGACATACATCCATATGGATATTTAATGTGGAGTTTTATGCATTGAATGGTAGGACATGCCTATTATCCATTCAATTTAAGTTCTAAAAAATCTTTAATTATTATTGGATTTTTTGGGACAATCTCTAATAGCAAATTGAATGGGCCCATTATACTGTCTACTCAGTCCTCATCCTTCAAAACAAGTGGATGCTGCAAATGGCAAGATGCATCTACTGCCTAATCACCTTATACTAAAACAATATTTATTCCAGCTATGCTGGGAATTTTTCTTCCAGTGAACTAATTTGTGGCATATGCTAGAATTACATTTCTAGCATGAAAATTTACATTATTGGCTGGGAATCCCTCTACTGGCACATTGGATGACCCAGGACTTTGTCTACTGGGTCCTTGTCATATAATATGGAGCTCCATTTTTTCCAGTTCCCTTCATGGATGATTTGTTTGCAAAGTAACAGCTATGATCAACATTTCTTTCTTACCCTATACACACAAATATCTACATAACTCTCTCAGCTATATGCACCTGTTGATTCCATAAGATCTTTTTTTTGTTTATTTTAGATTTCATGAAAGATTATGTAATTCATTCTTATTATATTTTATAACTTTTTGTTTTATTTTATTTTATTTATTTAATATTATTCCTTTATTTTATGACTCATATATATTGAGTCAAAAATTATTTTATTTTATTTATCTACTCTCTTATTTCCATTACCATATATTAACACTCAAAATAAATTATTTGATTTGATTTATTTAATTTCAAAACCCTCTCATAACATTGTTTCTATCTTTCTGGCTGCTTATCACTCCTCTCTCCTTTCTATTTACATTTCATACTTTTTTTCAATATTATATTTTGTTTGCTTTGGTATATTTTTCCACTTACACTGTTCACTGATTTCAACTTTTATTACTATGCCCCTTAGCATTTATTTGAATTTTAGTTTTGAACTTTCATAATATTATTTTAATTATGCTGGCCCATTTATGACACATCAGCACTCATGATAGATGACATTTTTAACAATCTGGCCCACCACAAGGACCTTTTTGGTCATTTGTATTTATCATTTTTAATACATTATTAATTGCTTTAATATATTGATTAATTTTACATTTTATTTTACAAAATTGGGTTTCTTATTTAACATCTCTGAAACTGAATTGTACATTCAAACAGAGGTATAAAATACCATTGATAGTTTAACCATTAACAATACCTATGCTTATCGGGGCTACACAAATGGACAACCTTGACCATCTTTCCTGACCATAGGGCCCCTCCATACTGTTGGGTTAAATCCTGTCATGCAAAACACTTAATTTATTTTTAAAAACAAGTCTCATATGTCATATGGCCACATATAATATATAGATGACAGACCTGGAAGTGAAGCACACAAATCCAGTACTTAAAATATACCCAGACTAACTCATAATCTTGATCTTGGGACCCAGTATAATACTAATCACACATGTAAATATTTCTATTTTTTAAATAACTGGTAACACAATTAAAAGAGAGAGATAAAATGTACACCAAACCACAATTAAGCAAACTTTTTTTTCATTCACTCACACTCTTATTTAAATAAATGTAACAATATAATTTAACACAGAAAATAAATGAGTATATGTTAATTGTTAATAATTCAATATTACCAATGTCCATTATAGTTCATTTCATTGAAAAATATATGTCTAGATAGGTTACAATTGAAAAATATACTTACCTAGTTTTTTTTTATTAAGTTAAGATGACACATTTTTGATTACCATCTGGTTGGCCTTTTGGTCTCCATCAATGGCATCGTGGGTTTCCTTCCTTATCTCTGACAGACTGTGAAAGTGAAAATGTAAGTGGCAGCATCTAAATTATGGATGAGGCATTTACTCCAGAATTAAGCAGTTGATAGAGCCATGTATCCCAAGCATTAGGCCCAGATTATATCAAAATGAATGTTACTACTTCAATGGGTTCTATGTCTATATTTTCTGATAAACTGGTGAGTTGAAAAAACTGCAACTACTGACTAAAATTGAAAAAGTTGAAGTGAAATTTGAACTGAAACTTGAACTGAGATTCCATCTAAGATTTCAACTAAAAACTTGAATGAAAATCTCAAATAAAACTTTGCAACAGTTGAGTGGAACTGATTTATTGAAAAACTTCCAAAAACAATTTAGAAAATGAACTGACTAAATGAAAAAATTGCACTGAATAACAATGGTCAAGTTGTGACTTTTATATTTAATTGCCCCATTGTCTACAATTTTATCATAATTTTAATTTGTTTTTTAATTAATTTTACATTTTATTTATCTCATCTTTTTTTCAGATTCATCTATTTTGTTATTGGTCAAGGATATTTCAAAAATTTAATTACATTCCTGATAATGAGATAATAGTTTTTTTTTTTTTACTAATTAATCTTATTGACAATTTTTATCTTAAAACACTTCATATTTATTTATTTTACCATTTACCTTTTTTAAAAAAAAATTATAAAAAGAAGAGACTAGGCCTTAAATCCTTATGACACCTGATATTTTCACCAAACCTATTCTTAATCAACAGTTTTATTCTGAAAAAAAAAAAAAAAGAGCAATCTTTTATTTTATTGATTTCATTTTTATAAACCTTTTTTTCAATCTATTTTTCATTTCTCTTTTTTTTTAATAATTTATTTATTTTAATTAATAAATATGTAACACAGATAGAAATATATGTGTGGTTTCACAACATGTTTCACAATCGTTAATATATATATATATATAGAAACGTTTTGCATAAACACTTGAGAGTCAGTGTTTTAGATCTAGTTTCTATACTCTATCTCCCACTGAGGATAGCAAACCAGCTTGAAATCAGCTGATCTGGGAGTGAGCAAATGAAAGAGGTAGTTAATTTCTGACTCTTTTTTCGTTTATGTAAAACAAATCTTACACTTGTTCGGCGGTTTTGGTATAGCGCCATCTTTTGGACATAAATAACAAGTGATAGCAGGTTACGTGATTAACTTGTATTTGTTTTTTCATAAATGTACCTTTAGAATTTTCTTGCAATGATATATATTGCAGAGACTTTGATTATATGGTGATTCTGAACTGAGATCAGACCCATATAAATATCTAGCTTGCTAGGCTGGGTTTGAAGACTTTACCGGTCTGAAAAATTCACGCTTGCAATCTGATAGAAACGTTTTGCATAAACACTTGAGAGTCAGTGTTTTAGATCTAGTTTCTATACTCTATCTCCCACTGAGGATAGCAAACCAGCTTGAAATCAGCTGATCTGGGAGTGAGCAAATGAAAGAGGTAGTTAATTTCTGACTCTTTTTTCGTTTATGTAAAACAAATCTTACACTTGTTCGGCAGTTTTGGTATAGCGCCATCTTTTGGACATAAATAACAAGTGATAGCAGGTTACGTGATTAACTTGTATTTGTTTTTTCATAAATGTACCTTTAGAGTTTTCTTGCAATGATATATATTGCAGAGACTTTGATTATATGGTGATTCTGAACTGAGATCAGACCCATATAAATATCTAGTTTGCTAGGCTGGGTTTGAAGACTTTACCGGTCTGAAAAATTCACGCTTGCAATCTGATAGAAACGTTTTGCATAAACACTTGAGAGTCAGTGTTTTAGATCTAGTTTCTATACTCTATCTCCCACTGAGGATAGCAAACCAGCTTGAAATCAGCTGATCTGGGAGTGAGCAAATGAAAGAGGTAGTTAATTTCTGACTCTTTTTTCGTTTATGTAAAACAAATCTTACACTTGTTCGGCGGTTTTGGTATAGCGCCATCTTTTGGACATATATATATATACACGCAGTTATTCCTGGTACATTAAGTAAAAGATCAAATATATGCCTACTTTTTAGATATTTCAATTAAATATTCTATTTTCTGAATAATGCCTTAATGAATAAAAATCCCAACCATAAAATTGACTACATGCCAAATTCCTGATTACAATTTAAAATAATAAATAATATTTGCAAAATTAATAACTTATTGCTTTTAAATCTAATTTTATGTATATAACAACACAAATAATAAATATAATGGTAATTTACTATTATATACATTCTTTCAAGTATATATGTGTGTGTGTTATGTTATTAGCTATTATAATGTGAGCTAATTTAATTTTACACTTCCTATTTATACTAGTCTGAATTACAATATACATAAGATTTTGCAACATATGAAAGTTATTACAATCACATTTGCTAAAAAAATCTTATATATTTAGTTATTTTTTCTTGAAAATATTTTTTTCTTTTTTGTGTAACAGTCTATTAGTCGTGCATACAATGTTCTTAAGATTCTTCTTCACCCTAATTGAGATTAATCCAAAATCTGAAATTATCTAATTCTTTCCTTCTGCACATCACACTATTCTAAGAATTTTTTTGAGATATGGAAAAAAATATTTATGATTGGGCACTAAGTAAGAACACCTTTATATATTATATATATATATATATATATATATATATATATATATAGTAATAATAACAAGTCAGATGTCACATGACTTATATATAGCTTGCACTTACAAATATGTAAAATTAAGAGCGTGCTAATAGCTCTAAACAAGCTTTTTTTATTTATTTATGATAAATGCTACTACAAGAGAAGACATTCTAATCATTTTTATCTTGGATTGTCCCCATCCCCAGACCGGTTTCGACCTATGGGTCTCTTCAGTGAGGAGTTGGCTCATTAGATTTAAAAAACCAACTCAAGCAAAGCATATCTTCTTCTAACAATTAACTTTTAGATAAATGCTTTGCTTGAGTTGGTTTTTTAAATCTAATGTGCCAACTCCTCACTGAAGAGACCCATAGGTCGAAACCGGTCTGGGGATGGGGACAATCCAAGATAAAAATGACTTGAATGTCTTCTCTTGTAGTAGCATTTATCATAAATAAATAAAAAAAAAAGCTTGTTTAGAGCTATTAGCACGTCTTAATTATATATATATATATATATATATATATATATATATATATATATATATATATATATATATATATATATATATATATATATATATATATATATATATATATAAACATCATTTATTTAAAAAAGCAGGACATGTGCTCAGCACATTATGCTAATAATCATTAAATTGGTAACATTTTCCATCATAATTGGAATATTATTAACATTAAAAAGTATTTTATAGCTGGATTTTATATAAGAGTAATTTCTATAGAACTAATAATATAAAAGTGAATTGCATTTATAATTGGTTTCCGTTGTCTTAAATATTATAGTGTAAATGAAATATTACCTCTGTAATGTACAATGATTTTAGTTTTATTTGTATGAGAATTAATTGGTAAAACTTTTTTTTGATAAAAAAAAAAAAAAATGGTAAAACTGATTTTCAAAAAAGCTAATTATATAAATAAACATTTATTTTTTTAAGAATTAAAGTTGGCCTTACACAAGAAAGGGAATTTGTCTTAATAGCTGTTACCAATTAAAATATCTTAATGTGTATACAATTATTTATTTACAACTAAAATTGGAAAACAATTGGTAATTAATGACACAAAAAAATCAATTTAACATAAAAGATGCATGAACTTATTAGATAAAAGATATGTTTTGATCATATGTCAGAATTGGTATTTAGAAGATTAAAGAGTATAAAGATTAGGCAACTATTGGAGTATTGTTAAATCTGATTTCAGTTTACTGAGCAGAGATATAGGTTAAATAGATACTGTTAAATAATTGTAACACAGTATACAGTTATGATACTTCAACATGATAACATTAACTCTAATAACTATCCATATAAAATGTTGTATACATGTAAACAACATTTTAGTACTATCCATATTCCAGATATGATTAAAATGATCTTTAAAAATATGACCTTCAACAATATTTGCCAAATATCTTCCAAAAGGATGTATTTTTTTGCATCTGGATTGTGATTCATGATACACCAAAATATATAATATGGATATATTGCTATATTTCTACACAGAGTTAGAATGATGTATTTTTAAAAAAAAAAAAATCAAGATCTATCAGGTTATTTATTTATCAAATTTGCAATAACAACTTTTGTTATTTGCATATATAAAAACATAGTTTTCTGTAAACTAGATTTATAATATTTGCAAATTATATGTCACACACAGTGGGAATAACTTTCAGATATGAAGGTTATCTGGGAATAAGCAAGCACTGTAAATAAACACCCACTGACAATAGGACAACATTCACTATTAGGAAGTGTTGAAGAAGAGAGTATCATAATTTCTATAAAATTTCATAATTTCTAAGATGAATTCTGAGTCAGCAACAGCATTCTTTCAATTCAGCAGAAGTTCATTATAGATGACAACAGTCATGAAGAAGTGATAAATAGATCTTTTTTTGAGATTCAGTTAGCACTTTAATCATGTTAAGGAGAATATTCCTGAGAAAAGAAGGCAACAAGAAGCCACCTTGCCTTATAATTCTATTGTTTTATTGAGTAGGTCTACAAAAATCATTACATTTGGTGTTGATAAATTAATTAAGAATTGCTTTAGTGCCTTAACCAGCAGGAGTAAACATGAGGTTACTCACATTAAATAACTGTGAAATCTGCATAAAATACATTTATTAAAATAAAAACCCTTAAAAATTGGTCCATTAAATGTTATATCTTTGTGAAAATTAGGGAAATTGAAAAATTTGAAAGGAGAAATGTGTATAAATAATATTAATGTTATATGATTAAGTAAACTGAGGAGGAAGGGGTGTGAGAAATTAAGTAGTTGTGATGATACAATGATTTATTTGCTTATATGTCAATTAATGAATTGTAGTTGGAAAAATAATTAATAATATGACAAAAGTTGATTCTATTGATGATAATCTGGTGATTATGAGAATGAATGCAAGTACTAGGGATTTGATAATAATACATGTTATATATGGTGACTACTAGTTATGATTACATTGCATTTGATAAAATATATGACAAGATAGAAGAAATTATCCAATGTGAAAGTAAAAATACATGTATATTGCTAATGTTTGATTGGAAAATGTATGCCCAACATAAAAGATAAAATAGTATTTTGGAAGGAGAGAAGATTGATGTGGAATATTTATACTGGACAAAGGAAAATAATTAAATTGGGAAGACTGCTTAAGCAAGTAAATATATAAAGTGACGTTACGGTAAATAGTTTATTCAGCAGTGAAGGAGCAAATGTTGAAGGAAGAATAATAAAATGTACAAGATTTTTAGGCAACATGGTCTTATAGCTCTGGATAAAAAGTGTATTTGTAATATGTTAAATATGTTTGGAGAATGATATATGGAATATGGAATGAAGACTAATGTTAAGAAGACTAAGTCTTTGTTGGTAGGAAGAAATGCAAAAAATGCCAAATTGAAATCCATGATAATATAATTCAACAATTATTTAGATATTAGGGTAATTGGTTTGAATGATGATGGAAAAAGTGAAGTTGAAGTTAAAAGAAAAATAGTATTGGCAAAGGGAGCATTTATTAAGAGAAAGAAAATATTTTGGGTACCTCTGGAAAGAGAATTCAAAAAAAAATATTAATTAAATGCTATGTGTGGAGTATACTGATGTATGTGAAATGTGAATAATGAGTAATAAAATTAAGAGCAGATTTTTGGAGAAGTATAAAAAAGCAGTTGGATGAATAAAATAACAAATGAAGAAGTTTTGAAAAAGGTAAATGGAAAAAGAAGATTGATTGAGAAAATAAGAGAGAGAATGATAAACTGCATTGAACATAGATAAAAGAGAAAGTATAATTTAATGAATAATGTTTTGAAAGGAATGGTAAGTGGAAGTAAGACAAAGTATGGAAGATATTGGTATTGTTGGACAATATAAGAAATGGGAATAGTTATTTGGAATTGAAGAGCTATACAATAAAAAGGATGTAATGGAAAAATTGGATGAGTTGATGTGATTACTCTCTGGACTTATCTATTTGATGGAAGACATTTGATGATGATCTATTTCATTATCATCATCATTATAATTATCACTATTATTATTGAATCAATTTTTAAGTTTTTGCTTATAAACAATTCAGGTGAAAGTCAAAAGCTGTGGTTGTCTTTGTTTTACAGTTTTTTTTTTTTTTTTTATGAAAATGCTATTGATTATGTGAAATGCATTTATATATTTGATAATATTAATAGTATGTTTAGAATAACTATACATGTTGAACACATACGACATTTAAATATTAGAGAATAAAAAATACAGGTCATTAGAAAGTAACTTTCCTGATTTGTTAAACTATTTTCTAATATTTTTCAAGTAAATAAGTACACACTCAAATAGGTATTCATGTGTGCATCTATCATAGTTTTTGTTACATTGAAACTCTCATTATCATTTATTATAGTGAATAATCATCAATACACTGTAAAGTAAATGTTTCTCCAAGTTCACTCCATCTCTGATCTCAAGCTTCTCTTCTCCATATCATCATTGCAAACTTTCTTATTTTATCCATACATTTCACATGTGGACACTTACTGCATCTTTTACAATCTCTTGGAATCTAGTTTAATATTTCACACATCTACCTATTGTCATTTGTTCTAGCAATATGTTTAATCCACATTGGCTTCAGGTTTTTAATTTTTTCAATGATGTCAATAACACCTACTAGTTCTTTTAACCATATAATGTGTTTTTCAATCTCACATTGTTGCTTCTAACATACATCTCTCCATTATTCCTTGAGTGGTCTGAAGTCTACGTATTGCTCTTCTATTAAGTGACCAAGTCTCAGAACTATAAGTAAGAACTGGTACAGCACATTTATTAAAATCCTTGTCTTTTCAAACACATAGGCATATTTCAATTTAATATTAAGTTATTTCTATCAAAAGCATTCAAAACAAGTTTAATTCTAAGATTAATTTCATCCATTATTTTGCCATCTATAGTAATAAGCTCACCAATATATTTGTAATTGGAAATTTCTTTTAACTCATGATAATCCATCTTTACTTTTATCTTTTGAAAAAAAAATGTATTAGTTTTATTACTTTAGTCCATTATACCTTTAGCCCTACTGTCATACTTTCATCTGGTAATTCTTGCAACAATTTTTGAAACTCTAAACATTTATTGCACATGTATCTGCAAAATCTAAATGACTGGAATAATCTCCATTTACTTTTAGTCCTTTAGCTGCCCATTTTAATCCACAACATACTTCTTATGGAACTGTTATAATAAGTTTTAGAAACTGGGAGTCATACTCCCTCATTATGTATTTTAATTGTTGATGTTGCATTTCTATACATATTCTTCAGAATATGTCAATATCCTGGGTCTATATGTCAATATCCTGGGTCTATACCTTGATGATATAAAGGTAAATCATTGAAGCAGTCCTTATAGAATCAAATGCACTTTTCACAATGTGCAAATCCAAACCATAATGTGAACTCATATTTATTGATTCTTTCTATATCTTCTGTCAATACTTGTTTATAATCTACTGTACTAAAACCATTTTTAAATCCAACTTGTTTTTTGGTTGGTTGAAATCCAGTGTTCTCTATAAATGAGTTGTAATTTTCTTGGTAAAAAATGTTGTATAAAACTGATAAAAGGCTGATAGGTCTGTATTTTTTAAATATCTTCTTTATCAGTTTTTTAATATTACTTTTAATACACATTCTTCCAATCAAGTAATACATATTCATCATTTAAACATTTGGTAGATAACTTTGCCAAAAATTTATATTTCCTCACCTGCTACTTCTAATAAATCAATTATTATTCCATCATTTCCTGGGCCTTTTTTCTTCTTCATAAATTGAATTACATGTTCCACTACTTCATTTAAAATCATAGGCAATTCCAAAGATGGAATGGATGTTGAGGGAACTTGTTTTTTATTACTATTTAATTCTTGATAGAACTCATCTACCCATTTTAGGATCTCATCTTTTTTTTAGTAATAGTTTCATTTTTTTTTCTTATTGCAGATATATGTATACTATTAATACAAAAATGTTGTTTTACACTTTGGGGTCTGTTATTTTCTTCTACAGCTTTCGTTGCTTGTTCACAATTATACTTTCTTATATCATCAACAATTTTTATACCATTTTATGAAATTCAAAATATGCAATGCTTCTTAATTCACCATTTTTATATATTTCATATTTTCTTTTTTTTTCTTTATAAAGTTTTTAGCCTTAATAGAAATTTTATTGGTCACTGGTTCTTTTGCTATCAGCAATATTTGCTGCAGCTTTTAATGTGTATTATTTATTTATCTATTAATTCCATTCAAATCTGAATAATATTCAAAATCTACTAATTATTGAAACCAATTTGAAAATTCTAATTTAAATTCATTAAAATGTTTCTGAAAATTAGAAATATCAACTGTAAATGTTGTTTTTTTAATAACTTATGTTTTTCTTGCTTTGTACTAACATGTATTTTATATATTAATAATTGATGATCAATTCTTGGGTAGAATTTATTAAGAACATTACAATTTTGAAATATCTATTTTTGTTATTCAAAATACAATCCAATCATAATTCAATTCCATTTGGATGTGTTCAATGTCCATTTTCATATAACATTTTTTCTCAAAAAAAGATTTGTATTATAAAGTTTTTCTTTTCTCTGCACACTTCACAAGTCTATTTCCTGTTTTATTTCTATTACTATGACCATATGTACTTACATCACTTTTTTCTTTCATTTGTTTATCAATTCTATCATTCAAATCTCCCATAACAATTTTAAAATGTGTAGTCTCATCAAAACCCTTTTGTAAATCCATTCTAAAATATTCTACTACTTCATCACTATCAGATCTTATTGGTGTCTAAACGTCAATTATCTGCATTTAGTATATGCTATTAAGTTGAATAATTATTATTTCAACTCTGTCTGATGCACCATAAATTTCCTCAATGTTGCTTTTTTTTTTTACTTTTTGTTTAAATGAATCATACTTCATTTGTACTTCCATTTGCTTTGTTGAAGAGTGCATGTCCACTATTTAAATCAACTCTCTCTTCATTTTTCTTCTAACTTCACAATGTCCAATAATGTTCTATTTCAAGTAAAACAGTCCATCCAATTTTTGCAATCTTCCTTCACTTGGTAGTGATATGCAGTTATAAAAACCTTAATAAAATGTCATCCTCAAATGACAGCCTAGTACACAATCAGATGATTTATAGCCCCTTTGCCTTTAGTCATCAACTGCTGCATTGACTGGTGATTTTAAAGCCTCCTGGGGATAAGGACCAATATTTATTTTTGTCTGTCATGAATGTGTTTATCTATTAGATAATATTTATTTTTGTCTGTCATGAATGTGTTTATCTATTAGATAAATATTTTTTATTCACACACTCATTTACTTTTCCTTATGAGGAAAATTGGAGAGGAAATGCCATTGTATTTTTCGATCTTAAACTCAGAAGTAAAAAGCCTATAAACTCATGACATAGGCTAATGTGTATTGATGAGCTGTCCATCCATGTACATATCCTATATGAATAGTCACATAATAATAAGAATAATTAGTTGCAGTTTAAATTTTGAAATAAAAATAATATGAATTCATAAAATATTTTCTATGGATTGAATTATTATTGACTGTGGATGGCTTGTGTGACCAAGTCGAAACGTCAGTATATTGATATTAAAAGTTTTTAACACGGATGAACCCGCAAAATATGTATTTTATATATTTAACCCATGCAAATCTTCGTTTTAATATATATATATATATATTAGTAAAAATCAGTCACGTGACTTATATAGCTTGCATTACCAATATGTAATATATAAAGAGTTAATATTTTGAATCTAATCTCCTGTCTCTTCACTGATGAGAGCCATAGCTCAAAAACGGTTTGGTAATGGGGACAATCATTGACAAAGGCTTCAGGTATTTTCTCTTGTATCATTTATCATAAAAATAAAATAAATAAGTTGGTTAGAGCTATTAGCAAGCTCTTTATATATATATATATATATATATATATATATATATATATAAAGATCTCTCTCTCTCTCTCTCTCTATATATATATATATATATATAGAGAGAGAGAGAGAGAGAGAGAGAGAGAGAGAGAGAGAGAGAGAGAGAGAGAGAGAGAGAAAGAGAGGAATGGTATTGAGTTAAAGAAAATGAAATATAAACCAAAATAATTAGGACTAATTTATTTTTGAAAAATAACCTGCACTATGTTTAATTGTTGATTTTATTCAGGTTCAATACAAAATAAACAAATTTAGTAAATGATGTCAGTTTATAATTTATTTCAGGAATATAATTTTCAATTAGATATTCAGTTATCATATCTTATAATCTTATAATATCACTAGATAATTAAATTTATAATATGTATTATATATAAATTATAGCTATTCTGCTTAATATGACTTGAAAACTGATTTTTAGTGTTCATATTATAAAATATGACAACAAAATCATGACTGTAATGTGTAACAATCCTTATTACTAATGGGGAAAATACCCTATCTCAATTTTACCTAATGAAGTTTTATATTACTTAACATAAAAACTATTTTGTCCAAATCAAAATAATAATAGTGTAAAAGCTTATATATTAAATAATAGTTTTGTCATTTAGATTATATATATATATATATATATATATATATATATATATATATATGAAACTAAATATATATATATATATATATATATATAATGTTTCAAAGTTTATATATATCATAAAAAATTTAACATACATTATGAATAAAAATTTC
This sequence comes from Epiperipatus broadwayi, assembly GCA_028023455.1. Lineage (NCBI taxonomy): Eukaryota > Metazoa > Onychophora > Udeonychophora > Euonychophora > Peripatidae > Epiperipatus > Epiperipatus broadwayi. The sequence continues at coordinate 151,613 of JAQFVV010013027.1, read as the reverse complement.
CTTTCATGATTCAAGTAGAAATGCTTAGTGTAAACGTCACCTAATTTCTGATGGACTTATGTTTTGCATATATAGTTTTATTATAAGTCCAAAAGTTGTTGACAACTCATCAAAAATAAAATATCAATCATTATTTAGAAACTATTGTGACATCCAATTTAATATTTAATACTGTATCCAAATTTAACCTTGGCTTTTATCCTTTTAGCATAAAGATTATATTGTTTTTCTTGGTAACACTTTTTGTGATCATTCATCATCTTTTTAACTTGGGATTTATTTGTAAGAAATGTGTATTTACCAATGAGAAACCTTCTAAATAATTTATTTAATTTTGCAAATATTGAAAAAAAATAAACAGGGCAGGTAATGAGAACAAAGGACGTTATCATGATTTTACAATGACCTTAAAAGTAATGAAGTGATGATCTCTAGAAATTTAACAAAATCTTTATTTATTAAACTTTATTTTAAAATATGAATGAATAAATGTAAATTTCTGACAGATCAACACAATTTTGTATACAAATATTAAAATAGCTTAATGATTTTTATAATATCTCAAAAAATGTTATCACAGTATCAGTAATGATATTAGCAATCAATATCACATGGTATGATCATTGTTACAGTACGGTTTTATTTATTTTAGCAATGCAAGAATTTGTTAACTTCTAATTTTAAAAACAAATCATATATATAATGTAATCATGTATTATTTTATTTTCAATAATTATTATACAATTATTGTATAAAAATAGACATGCAAAATAATTCAAGTCTTTGATACTTCAAATGCTTTCTTGAAGTAATATGACATCAGTGTAGAAAGCAATTACAAATAACTAATTTTCTTTAAACACATAGAGGCTTACTAGATTTTTTTAAAATTATAAAAAAATCAATATTTCTAAATATTTGTTTTTGTTGTTTAGATAAAAAAAAGTTATATATCTCTGTAGTGTCTATACAAAAGTGATCTTAATCAACTTTCAAACAAGGAGTTTCCAAAATAAATCCTTCATGAAGATTAATTTGTGAGCTAAATTTCTTAAGTTGATTTAAAGGAAGCTTTTAGTTAAATTACACCTAAATATAAATTCAAATTTTAATAACTTTCAAAAAAAAATGGATTTGGTGCATTAGACAGGGTAACAACTGTTTTCTGCTGTTAATGCCATTTAAAAAAAAAAAAGGTCGATCAGAGGTCCATTTAGATTTTGTATTGAACCTTACCTCTTCATTAGATGTTGAAAGATTATGAAAATATCTATGAAGAGCATAAGTTAAAATTAATGTTAATAATATTATTAGTATATTATGTGATATTTAATTAATTGTTTACAAGATAGTAAACAAAACGTTGGGATTATATTTACAATTTTTAATATATCAATAAGAAATTCAAATTTGCAAACATTTATTCATCTGGATAACATTGTGGTTTCTTTCTTAGTTATAATTAATGCTAAGAACACATTCAATGAAGTTCACCATAATGACGTCAACGAAAGAGAAATTATCATTATGTTATAAAAAAAGACAAAAATCTTTTTATTATGGCGATGAACAAACATTTGAAAAATTGAGTTACAAATACAAACGAAGAAAAAAATAATGTATCAATAAATAGGTAAATAAGTGTTGGGCATACACTTACCTTTTTGATATATTAAACATTGTAGTCTTAATTCTAATGTAATATTTTATTATTTATTACATTATTTGATACTATATGTATATATATGCACAGTATGTTTATTTTCATGGTAGATGTGACTGTTAAATTTATAAGTCATTTTATTAATTCTATAGTTAAGTTCAAATTTGTTTATATAACATGCAAACAAAGTATATATATTCTTTCTTTACCTAATTTTAAATAATAAAAAAGCAATGTGCATTATTAATAATTATGACAAAATAATCTCTAAAATAAATGTTAAAAATATCAATAAATTATAACTATTAATAAATAAAACTGATTAATGTTTTAGACGCCAGCTGAACCGATACTTCACACCCCATTAATAAATGACTATTTAGTTATAAAATTGAATTTAAAATTTAAACTTTTATTTAACACTACATTGTCTGAGGTTTGTTTTAAAGATATAAAACATAGTCAATATTTTTGATTTATGGAGAGTTAAAAAAATTATACTATAACAAAAACTATTATTAATAACATGACAAGAAATCTGGTTAGAATAATTTCTAAAGTAAGATTTTACTCCAACAAAATTTGTTACTAGATTATTTTTTTCAAAAAGAAAAAAAAGTTCTAGCGATAAACAACTTGTAATTGTAGACTGGACCAAGGATTTAAAAAAACCATTAATGAGATAACATGAAAGCTTATATGTAATAAATTTTTATTATGACATGGTAAATGGGTTTAAGAGAATCGCTTAACAATGTAATGTGACGGTTTAAGCTTTTTAAACATTTCTAAGTCTTACTTTAATAATGAGTTACTTAAAATGATAAAAAAAACCAACAGCTTCCATTTAGAATACAATAACTCAGTAGTGTTTGAATTGAATCTCAAAAATTTTAAACATTTATAAATATCAAAAATTATTTTTTATAATCAATTAATTATCTATTTATTACATGCAGAAAACTTACCACATTAATGTAACTAATGACCGCTCACGCGTTGCTATACTGTCTATCTATAAATAAATATACTATAATAACCTAACTTTTCGGCTAATTTATCCATGTCTATCCACAGGTTTGTGTACTTTTCTATATATCGATCTATTATATATGTAATATATCTTTCTATCTATGTAGGCATATGTTTATATATAGTTTATTTATTAATTTGTTTAATCAATTGTTATATATACTCATTATCCCATCCACGTACTTATTCATTGAATTTATTTATATATTTATCTGTCTATCTATTTATCTATATGTTGTTTCGTTTGAATACCTATTTATCAATATGTCTGCCTATTGGGTTATTTATCTATCTGTTTATTTATCTATTCATCTATCTATCAAATCATTTGTCCATCTTTCAATCAAACTATCCATCCTTTTATCTATGCCTATATATGTCTATTTATTAATTTATCTATTGGTCTAGTTGCTTCAATGTCAGCCTATCTATCTATCAATCTTATTTTATCAATATAACAGTTATTTTGCCTGTCTTTCTATCTATCTATCTATCTATCTATCTATCTATCTATCTATCTATCTATCTATCTATCTATCTATCTATCTATCTATCTATCTATCTATCTATCTATCTATCTATCTATCTATCTACATATCTATCTATCTATCTATCTATCTATCTATTTATTGACCGACCGACCTACCTATCTATCTATCTATCTATCTATCTTTCTATCTATCTATCTATCTATCTATCTATCTATCTATCTATCTATCTATCTATCTATCTATCTATCTATCTATCTATCTATCTATCTATCTATCTATCTATCTATCTATCTATCTATCTATTTGGCAACCGTTAATTCAAATGTTTATTATGTTTCTACAATGTGCAAGAATAAGAAAAAATCTTTGATGTGAAGATATTACATCTAGAAAATGATAACAAAAATAATACAGACTTGCGTTCCAATGTACCAATCATATCAATAGTTTTTTTTTTTTTGTCATAAAAACGTTAACGACCTGCATGATTTTTATTACTAATCTTGGCTGATTCCTTTTTAAATCAATCTTTCGCCATTTTGTATATTTTATCTATAAAATAAAACACCCAATATTGAATGTTATCAATAGACATTTTAAATTTGTTTAATTTGATATACATTTCAATGCAGGGAATTGTTTTGTTTCTTGATTTATTATTACTCTTGTCGCCATCTAGAATATTTATTTCGTGTTTTTTTATTTAATAAATGCAATGTAGTGGAAATAAAATATGTATTGTCAACATCATACAGAAAATCTAATACAAAACTCTTTGATTAACAATTTCTTTGTTCTCAAAGTAATTATTGTGCTTTCAAGAGCCCATCTTTTATTCAAATCTTCAAATTAATATATATATATGATTGATATTGCATATTATTTTTGAAAAAAAAAATGTGTTTTTTAATTAGATGATGAGTAGATTCAGAATTTATTTAAGATATTTGTTGTTAGTAAAACGCAAAAGATATATAAAAACATAAAACAAAATTTGTGATTGGATAAAAAAGGAGGGTCTCTATATTTATTGTAGCTAATATTTTTCTTTTACTTTAAATAATTATAATTGAAATTTTAAATGTTAAAACATCATTTTGTTACATTATGTGATCTTTTAAAAATCTGTATTTACATTAAAAATCAAATTCAAATAAATTTTACTGTATTCTAAATATATTTTTATCACAATCGTAAAATAATTAAAACTATTGCTCTGATTATATAATTCATTTAATCTTTTTTTTTTCTACGTTTGCAAAGTAGAAGTATTTTCTGAATGGTTTTTATTTATAAATTTTTATTTCTATAAATAATTTGAAAATTGTGTGAATATAATGCAGAATAAAAATTATTCATTAAAATAAAAATAGAAATTTCGAATAGAATGTAATGTTCGATTTAAAATAAATATTTTACTAATATATCCAAGTCATATTCTTCATTAATGTATTCAGAGGTCTCTAAAATATTTTCATCATTCTGAATACTTTAAATTAATTTTAGACATCAACTGTTTCCAAAATACCTGATTGCAAGTCATCTTTGTGGAAACTATCTACAGATCACAAACTATCAAATTTCTTGAAAAGTAACCAGTCATCTTTTATTAAGCATTCTAATTATTTTATTTAAAATGCAATTGAACATACAATTAAATTGTCTCATCATAATCATATTTATTACAAATATGAATGTATTTTGTACAAAAAATGTTCTCCCCAATTGTGAAAGTTTGTATAGTGAATGCTATTTTTATTGGAATACTTGCCTATTACAGCCCATGGATTCTGATTTTTAACAAGATCTATGGTAAGCTTATGTCTGTAATAAAATTGCATATCTGGGACTCACATTTACATCTTCTATCCATCAAAATAGCATGATTTCTTAAATGTGAAAGAGAATTCAGGGCCAATATATATATATATATATTGGCCCTAGATATGAATATATATACAATATATATATATATATATATATATATATATATATATATTGTGACAATAATTCAATATGTAGTGTCATCTTTTCCATTACCACTGATTGTTTGAAATTTATATGGCAAATGGTTATTTTTCACAGATCACATCATTGAGCATGGTGACATTATATTAGTATAATATCAAATCTCACATTGGCATATTACTTAAAGATTTAAAAAAAATATCTCATCCATCCACACTTCTATCGTAATCCCAACTGTTGATAAAACTCTAACCAAGATTCAATATCTTTATGTTCTTCAATCATGATTGACATTTACTTTTAACTTATTACATGGACAATTCAAACCAAAATTATTTATTGTCTGATTTAAGCGAAATTTTCAAGCCTTCATGTGTTTTGTGTAATATATATATATATATATATATATATATATATATTGTAACGGGATGGGGTGGATGAGAAGTGGAAGTAAAATGTTTGAACTGGGTGATGGCAAAACATCATCAGCCCCAAGTCAATAACATAAAATGAAATATCAATAATTTGCAAAGTACTTATATATAATGTATATTTAAGGGACAGAATGAGAGAATGAGAACTCTCTGAGAAATCATTGAGAAATCATCCAGCTACTAAAACCCACCAGTATTGTAATTTAAAAAATAAGTACAAATAAATACTCAAGAGAAATAACCATCCATCATCATCATTGATGATGGGAATAAACAAATCAGTACAATGTCAGAATAAATCAACAGTCAACTTCGTGACTGGATTGGAAATGGGTCTTCTTTAGACCAGGCTAATCATTGAGCCTTTTCCACCTTGGGCAATTATTTAGACATAACTTGGATGCACCAGCTTAGTGCCATCCATTAAAATACATAAGAATCGAAAATCAAAACAATAATTCTGGGACATTTAAAACATGCGATCATCATCAATGTTCTGGCCACTTGTACTGGCCAACTATAAACTTAAATTTTTAATAAGACTAAAGTAAAATATTATAATAGTGCATGGGCTTTAAAGAGTATCCTCTTTTGTGCCAACCAGGATGATGATTGATCATCACTGGATGCCCAAAGCACTAAGTACACATCCCCATTTATCTGTGCACCAATCTAGCTCAGAGAACACAATATCTATTACTGAATGTGACCAAAAGATTATGGAAAACATTTTTAATAATTAAAGAAGTTTATTAATAACAATCAAAAATGATATTTAAGGTCTTACAGGTTAAGGGTTCTGATTTTGAAGAGTATACATTAAATTACATGATAAATAAATTAGGTTTACTTAAAACCCATTCAGCACACAGACATGTGGCTTGATACAAAATAAACTTGTTTGAAATAACATTTAATTTAGAAAAAACTGATCAGAATTTTGCACATAAGTGTCTATCTGAAATGCATTGTTATTTCCAATACAATTGACATATATACACACACTTATGTTCATGAATTTTCTGATTTTGATTATAATACAAAATTTCAAATGATCACATTCAGATTTAAATGATTACCATTCATCATTTAAGCTGTTACATTAATTTACAAAATTACAAGTTACAATTCATATTATTACTATGGTTTACATATATATGCGCACAGACATGTGATTTATAATATACAATTAATATTAAAAAAAAATTAATTGACATTTAATCAAAAAAAATATTAAAAATTTATATATATGAGTGTGCGTGTATATATGCACACTGACTTTTATCTATTTCAACTCGTTATAATAATATTAATTTTTTTTTAAAATTAATTCATTTGGAAAACACATACATTTCACACTTATATGTGTGTATCAATATTAAAAAAAATCTGTTTAACAAAATCTATTATAGCTTTATTTTATTCTTTTACAAAAATATATATAGTCAATTTTCCAAAGGTTAGAAAGCTTTTATTAGGTTACCTCTAAACGAATTATCAATGTCTTTAAATTTAAAAATATAGATTTAAAAATGTCCATCAAATAAATTATTGAAAAACAACTCACTTTTGTATGCAAGTTTATCTGTGCTTCTTCTCACATATGTAGACACAGCAGCACACGTATAATTAACTCTTCAGCAAGCTACAATATTTTTTCTTGGTGAGTTTGGTTTTAGTGATTGTCCTTATCAGGTAAAATTATAATACATGCATAATGTTGGTCCATAGTTGGTCTCCTGTCTCTGTAGAACTGTTTGTTCCAGGCAAGCAGCTGTCCTTTCTCTATATAAAGCTATGAATTACAGCACAAAAAGTGGGTCATTTGTCCATGTGAATTCAAACTCCTGCTAAGGAAAACAGTCTATTATCTTCCCTTCAACTGCATCAGTTTATGGTAGCTATTCTGCAAATTCTCTGGTCAGCTAAAACTAACTGCTGCACTTTATCAAGTTGCAGTAAAATATTGAAACCAATTTTCAGCTGACTGTTCTTACAAAAATTATTATCCAGAATGGCTGAAATTTTTTATCAGCTCTTTTTATAAAAACCATCTGAGTTGTTATAACAACAACTTCATTAAAAACAGAATTTTATTTTTTATCTCTCTAATCCCTTGGAATCTATATACATGTTTTTACTTAGGGGGGTTTTAATAGATAAAAAATTTGTTTAATTAATTAAAAAATTCCAAAAATAAGTATGGTGTTGTTACATTTCAAAATCAGAACAACAACAATAATAATAATAATAATAATAATAATAATAATAATAATAATAATAATAATAATAATAATAATAATAATAATAATAATAATAATAATAATAATAATAATAATAATAATAATAATAATAATAATAATAATAATAATAATAATAATAATAATACATTCAAATATCAGCCTTTCAAGCTAATTGTGCACTTGCTTTGTGAGTGTTAATAATAAATGAATACTTTCCTCTCCAAGATAAAGTATTTATGTAGGAATAAAATGAATCCACTTATTTTTACAACTCAAATGCTTATATATGAGCAAATCTGAAGTACTGGCAAAAAAAGTGTGAGGACAGATCACTCACTTTAAATTACTATTTACGATGTCTGAATGAATGATGATGGTGAAATTGTCTAGAATTTACTAAATGTCACTCTAACTGAAACTTAATCATATGTAAATAAGCATTTATTTTTATATAGCACTGTGTTTACAATTGTATTATATTCAAATATCAGCCTTTCAAGCTAATTGTGCACGCGCTTTGCGAGTTGTGTGCACCATTAGCTTGAAAAGCTGATATTTGATTGTAATAATAATAATAATAATAATAATAATAATAATAATAATAATAATAATAATAATAATAATAATAATAATAATAATAATAATAATAATAATAATAATAATAATAATAATAATAATAATAATAATAATAATAATAATAATAATAATAATAATAATACAATACTTATATTTATTCAGACATTTTAAAAGTTTAATTTATAAAACAATATTTTAAATCAGAGTTATTATTTATTTATTTCTATTTCAGTAAATGTAGAAAATATGTACTATAATTTTTATCTGTGTTTGTTTCTACTTTTCCTTTATTTTATGTATATATATATAAAATAAATAAAATATCCGTTAATTAAAAACAATATTTTAATTATAATTGAAATAATATTTTAACGGTTTATAAACAATTACAAACAATGTTAAAATCTGCAGAAGTACTTTTGGTTTCTTTCTAACCTGCTTCAACTGCCATTAAATTCAAAAACCAAAAGCAGAAGCAAATGTCATCAATTCAAATTCCACGAATCTCGTATTTTAATGTTAGAAGCTTGTCGATTTATTAAATGTGTTTTATTCCTGTTTATAAAAATTGCCTCTTTAATTTTTCTTTTACTATGGTTTATCTCTTCATGAAGAATTTTCAAATTTTCAAAATTAAATTTAAATTTATATTTACATGTTTTTTCGTGATCAAAGAAATCTGAAGAAGATATTAAATCACCATTATTTTTATTTTTTACACGCTTATATAATAATTCATGTTCCTTCAATCTTTTCTCAATACTGCACCTAGATTCACCTATATATGATAGCATACAATCACAAAAAATTTGATATATGACATTACTTTTTTGCTTGACAGGTATGACATCCTTAGAATTATTGACTAATTTATTAATATTGTTTGGAATGTAGAATGAAACATTAAACACATTCTTATATAAATCTTTAAAAAATTTTACTTGTGGATTTGAAATAAATGGAATAGATATCCATTTTTTATTATTAATTTTCATTTCTTTTAAATTATCAGAATTTTTTTTTTTTAATTGACATAAAGTATTGTTTATTTGTTCCATTTTTATAACCGACATCAATCAATTCCTTGGCAAATATCTCAATATTTTTTAGTTTATCACTTTGGTAATGACATATTTTTTTTATTCCGAAACAAAAAAGATTTAAAACTTGCCATCTTATGCATCATTGGTACTTTTGATTTACAATTTATATATCCTCTTTTTTGCAGTGGCTTAATTATTAGTTTATAATTTAATATACTGTTATCTCTTGTGATCATTAAATCTAAATAGTTAATCTTATTATCCTGTTCTTTTTCAATAGTCCATTTCAAGCCCTTCAACTTATTTAATTCCTATATAAGCAAATTTATACTATTAGTAGTTCCACAAACAAAACATCTACCACATATCTTTTGTAAATTTTATTATCTACAAAAATACACATATTTAAAATACTACTCTCATATGTAGATAAAACTAAATTGCAAACTTGTGCAACTACAGGCAATCCCATAGGCCAACCTTTGGTCATTTTATAATATTGACCTTCAAAAGATGCAACAATGTTATCATTAAAAATTTTTAAAGAATCAATGATAAATTTTATTGTATATTTACAAATATTTTTACTTTTTAATGCATGTTCAATTATTTTTATGGAATTCATTGCATCAATATATCCATACATTTCTGTAACATCCAATGAAGCAATAACATCATCTTCATCAATAATTAAATTTTTAATACTATTTAAAAAGTCAAACGATGAAGCAATAGTATTATCCCCAAATCCTAAAAAGTCTTGTAAAAGTTTACCAATATATTTAGAAGTCTGATATATGAAGGAACCACCGAAATCTATCATAATTAGCAAAGGATTACCTTCTTTATGTAATTTTATATTTGCAAAAATACGAGGATATATAGCACAAGAAGGATATATCATATAGTATACATTATTATTTAAAACTTTATTTTTAACACTTTTAAAATATTGTTAATAAACTTTATTCTTTGACCATCCATATTATAATCTTCAATCAAAAAGAAACCAAGTTTGTTTATTTGCATTTTAATTTTATTAATATATTGACATTTCATCAACAAACACATACACAAACCTTTGTCCTCTTTCAAACAAATCATATTATCAATCCTCAATTTCTGTTTAAATTCCAAAATAGCTGATTGCCATGATTTATCATAAGATATTGTATCAAATTTATTGCAATTAATTTTCTTAATAATATCCTCAGCAAAATTATCATTACCAGGAATCATTTCAAATGAATTTTGAACAGCTGCAATAAGTTCCAAATTATAATCATTCCAATTACCACCAACGTATTTAGCTCCGAGACTTAAAACATATTTCTGAATTAAATGTATCCTATTATTTGATAAATTAACAAAGTTTAAATCATTATAAGCATGTGGATATCGCTTATTAATTAAAAAATCAATTTTTTTCACAAATATATATATATGCACATACACTACATTAGTGTATGTTATGTAAGCCAACTGGTTACAATATATATATCCAAAACAAATGCTACACCATTTTCAAACCTTCCCATATTTCTTATCTTAGTGCTCTTGAACTCTCACAGTAGTCTGATTTAATGATGGCATATTTGAAAAAGATTAAACTCTGCAAAAAATTATTGTCAGAAATTTTTTAGAAAGCATAGTGGAATTATTATTCCATATTAAGAATTGTCATGTCAACACACATGCTTCCCTTCACTTTTGTACTAACACAACTTGAAAAAAAATTATTCTTTTCAGCAGAGTTGTTTCCGATTTTGTGTGCAAATGCCTCTTTACACATGAATCCATGCAAGAACTGTAAGTGAAGTCACTTCGAGGGCTCCAAATTGCAATTATTTACTCCTTTGAGGTTTCCATGTTATTCTATTTGCTTATTACTCTTCTTACAGCTTTGAGGCTTCCCTGTCATTTTATTTGCATGTTACTTTTGGCTTTTTTCTATGCCCCAAAATGGTGCTTTTTTGTTACTTGTTTTGGTTCACAACTTGTCCAAACTTAAATTTATTTATGATTCAATAAATTGTTTTATGGGAAACTGTTGTTTTTGTTGTCTGTTCATATGTTGAGAAAGTAGGTAGGTAATATGTGATAAGTTCCATTAACAGTTAATTAAAGTAGATAATATTTTATTATACCAAAATGAAAAAAAAAGGGTTTAAAAGTTTATTCAAAAGTCCCCACCCAATATATATATATATATATATATATATATATTGGGCCTATAGGTTTATATATATATATATATATATATATATATATATATATAAAGAACTATGTGGTAACATAATAAAATGTTCAAAAAGAAAATCCAAAAAGAATTTGAAAATTAAAAATCAAAACAAACCATCCCTGCAACCCTACCCACTGCCTCCAGTGTAAAAAAGTGTTATTAAAAAGCAAACTGTTTATATATATTTTTTTTAAATTAAAGGCCCAAAAATTAAGGAAGAACTTTTCACTATCATGTAATATAGCTTTCCGTAGTGTAAAGATTTGCAACAAAAAAATAGAATAACCTTGTAATATATTAATAAAAAAGAGGACAATTGAAAATCAAAACAACCCCACTCCCCTCTACCCTCTAAAAAACCAAGTGTTTGTTTATTCAAAAGTACCAAATGGTTGAAGTCTTTCAGCAAATCAAATCGTCAATCAAAAAAAAAAAAGAAAGATAAGTTCAAAGCAAACAACAAAACCCTTTCCACCATCTAAAAACAACAAAGTGTTTGTTACCATATTTTTGTATAAACAAATCGATGGAGCATTAATCAATAATTTAAAAGCAATCTAACACCCCTCTAACACCATCTAAAAACAAATTGTTTGTTTCTTTAAAAAAAATAACCAAAAACAAAATAAAATCTAGGTGGAAAAAAACCTTTGGTTTACCATAAGTAATATTACATAAAAAACCAATAGACAGTTAGTCGATAATTTAAAAACAAACCAACATGCCTAAACCCTCTAAAAACAAAGTATTTGTTTATTAAAAAATAAAAAAACCCATTTGGAATAAAAAAAAGTTGGCAGTTTACCATAATATTATGTAAACCAAATAGACGAGCCAACACCGAAAACAAAATTTAAAAGTGGTTGAAACAAAAAATATTTTACAGTAGTATTATGTAAACAAAAAGATGACCTGTAAATCAGTATATTGATGTGTATTAGGTGAAAAAGTGTCATCAAATGGTAGTGTTCAGTATTCATACTATTATCAAATTAAGTTTGATGTCTGTATTCTTTTTATATATATATATATATATATATATATATATATATATATATATATATATATATATATATATATATATATATATATATATATATATATATATATATATATATATATATATATATATATATATATATATATATATAATTTTCAGTATTATAATGGATATGGAATTATTCAAACATAAATGACTAAATAGCTTGTGTGCTGTTTCATATTTGATAAGAAACACAATGTATTTAAAAAAAAACAGTAATTTAACTAATACTTTTATTCTTTCAATTTTTTATCCAAACAGATGATAATCAGAACTTGACAATCAACAATCTACCTCAGTTATGCTATCTCATCATTTAAACCCTTAATTTTATTAATACTCTTCATCAAATGTTATTCTTCGGAACAAGTATGTGAACTTTTCTTTAATTTAGTTATCATGATAATATATTAAAACATGTCACTTTTTAATTTTGTTTCACATTTCATTGGAATAATACAACTTATTAAGTTACCTGTACTATCATGGTAGCATTTTTATCAAACTTTTGCCTATGTAACATAAAGTTGTTCCATTGTAAATGTATCAATATTTGTATATCCTTTGTTATCAATAATGTGTCTTTTTAATTAATTCTTTCACTGAAAAAAACTTTTTTTAACTGAACAGTTTTTTTATTGGCCAAGTAAATTACAGTTTTACAACTTTTGATGGGTCAATTACAAAATCAGCAGAAAAAAATCTATTCATCTTTTAATATTATATTCATTTTAGTTTTATTTGTAAAAAAAGTATATTAATATTTGTCAGATTATGAAATTAAACAAAAGTTTATTCAAAAATATTTTTTTATTTATAATTATAAAAATATTAGTTAGCGGACAACCTAAAAAGAAAGTTCATAACAAATTAAAAAAGTGCTGCTGATGTCATTTATTTATTTATTAATTTACATTTATGTAAAAGTAAATAATTTTTTACTAAAATCTTACTATTTCTAAAATAATTATATTTCCAGCATATTTTATCAAAATAAATTATAATATGTAAAAAAATACCAACAAAATACTCTAAAACATTCATTTTTGTTTGAAAATCAAATAAAGAGCTTGGACCAATTTATGTTTATATAAAAGTAAATAATTTTAAAATAAAATCTTACTTTTTTAAATAAATAATTATATTTTCCGCATATTTTATCAAAATAATTTATAATATGTACAAAAAATAATAAAATAAACACTCTCAAACTTTTATTTTCATTTTGGAAATCAAGAGAAATAAGTTGGAGCAGTGAAAATTATTGACAGGCACTCTTCTTTTTATTCAAAATGTGAACCAACCAATCAGCATTTATGAAAACCTGCCTTCTTCCATTGTTAGAGCTTCTTATGTCAATATTATTGTTTTTTACTTATAAAATATTTCTAGAGAGGGCAACATCTTATGATACTTTTTAAGCTTTAAGATAAGTGTAAAAACACTACAATAACATAAAAACTGACAGTTTTTAAGTGACAAGAAGCTGTGTTTCTTGGAAAGTGTTAATAAAAGTATAAATATGTAAATAAATTATTAAAAATTACATTTTGTTTTATAATGCTAAATAAATGCAAGCTCTCAAAAGTTTGAGTACATATAACTACCAATCAATGATATTGTTTTTTTGTATATACAATACAACAAATCATGGTAATGCCAGCAGTTTGTGAACTTGGAAAATTAAGGAATATTTGTAAGATAATGATCTCTTCAGATTTTTGTTTAAAATAATAATGATAATTATATTTTTACCACAAAAATGTGAACAGGTAAACTAATGTTGTAGGTAATGATACAAGAGTGAAGAAAAGCTTAAGCAATAACAATATTATAACAACACCTCAAAAAGATAAACTTAGTTGAAGTTCATTTGGAAATGGTTACAAATATTTAGTTGTATATACAATTCCATGTCAGTTTTAAAATATTTTTTTTCCATCTTTAGTAGCCAAGTAATTATGAAAATTATAAATCAATGCATGCTTGTTATGTTATTGCTCTTCATATAGCAGTGATATTATTCATTTGTAAAGATGAAACTATTTTTCATATTTTTAGGTTTTATTAATATTATTTTTTACTTTAGTGAATGTTAACTTTAACAATATGATTAAGGAATTTACTTTTGGATTTCTGGAGTGGCAATAAAGATTATACTGGTTTAGCGGCATATATTTTATAGCACTGTTTTCACATATTTTCTTTTATTTGATGGATAAACTATTGATTGATATTAATTTAAAGTAAAAATCACTACAATAGTCAAATGGGATGATTTTTAAGTCAGGCGTAAGATTAACAATGTGCTCAAAAGTTTTCATTGTACATGTACTTTCTCAACTTTTAGTCATTTATAAAATTGTAAGTTTGTGCATACTTGTTTAATTTTTGATTTTAGTACATTTTTTAAACATTTTAAAATGAATAGCTTTATTTTTGTTTCTGTAACAAGCTCATGCATCCTGGACATCCCTTTCAAATGTAATAAAACAATAAAATTACATTTCATAAACATCTACTTAACTGAAAAAATATGGAATTAGTTTTAGCACAGAACCAGTGGTGCACCTATAGATTCAGCATCCATGTGCAAAATTTTAAATAGACTCTTATACTCCTTCAACTCTAATAATAATCCATTCTATAATACGTTTACAAATGAAGAAAATTAAAATATGAAACAGTTACATGATTACTAAACAAAAAGCAGATATGATAAAAAGTGAGTACAAGAAAATCATTTGTAAATTGTATCTTATACAGTGTTATCGCAATTAACAGATAAACTTACAGTTTTATAAAAACAAAAATATTAAATATTTTGATACAACATTAAAGTAACTGAATTTAATTTGGTAGGCAAATCACTTTGCCATTTGGGTAAATACATAACTAAACAAATATTTAAAGAAAAAAAAATCACCAATGAATTGAACTTTTCTAGTTTTCATTAATGAAAATTCTCAAAATTCTGGAATAATATCATATATATATATATATATATATATATATATATATATATATATATATATATATATATATATATATATATATATATATATATATATATATATATATATATATATATATATATATATATATATATATATATATATATATTAAGGTAATCCAAAATATGTGATTCTATTGATATAATGGTAAAATTTGAAAATATATCTTATTATGTTATGAAGGACAAGTAGTTTTTAATAATTTGAAGTTTAGAAAAAAAAAAAAAACTTCACAGATACAACAGGTTCTGGTAAATACATAAAGAAAACAAAAATCAATAATAAGAAATTGATATTCTCTGATTAAGTCGTTTGAATAAATATAAAGAGTTATCTGATATATATGTAATTTTTAAAGTTAAAAATAAATGGTTGACAGTGTAAAATTTATTTGCATAAATCATCTGCATCAATGTCTTTATGATCCTTATGTGTTAATTGGCTTAAGTTTTTCTTTATTTATGAAGTTTTTAACAAATGCAAAAAACGGAAATGATTTCCTAAGTAGTTTTAATAAAATAATTCTTTCCTGCAAAAACTCTGTTTAATCTATTACACAAAGGAAAAAATAATTTTAAATAAAATGTTATTTCTACTATATTTTCAATTATCTAGTTTTGAGTATCATTACAAATTTCAAATAAAGCATTATACTGTTCGGGTATATTTTTGTAAACAGGGTTCATGGTATCAAATCTGTTCAATTGTTATCTTTTAGATAATAAATAAGTTACATAAGTAGCTAAAATATTTCATAGTAGACAGAAGATATATATATATATAAAATGCCTGTTAATTAAAACAAAATTGTAATTATAATTGAAATAATAAAACAGTTTACAAACTATTATAAACAATCCTTAAATCTGCAGAAGTACTTTTGGTTAATTTCTTAAACCTGCCTCAACTGCCATTAAATTAAAAAAAAACAAAAAAACAAAGTGGAAGCCAATGTCATTAATTCAAATCCCAAGATCTCATATTTTAATGTTAGCAGCTTGTCGATTTATCAAATGCATTTTATTCCTGTTTATTTAAATTGCTTCTTTATTTTTTCTTTTATTATGGTTTCTCTCTTCATGAATAATTTTCACATTTTCAAAATCAAATGTAAATTTATATTTATATGTTTTTTTCATGTTTATACTTTTTACACGTTTATATAACAATTCATGCTCCCTCAATGTCTTCTCAATACTGCACCTAGATTCACCTATATATGATAGCATACAATCAAAAAAAAAAGATATATGACATTACTCTTCTGCTTGACAGGTATGACATCCTTAGAATTATTGACTAATTTATTAAAATATATATATATATATATATATATATATATATATATATATATATATATATATATATATATATATATATATATATATATATATATTGTAACCTTCTCCCAAAGACTGTTGTACTATAAATGAATCATATCACGTTTTAGGCACCATAATCACTACTATACCCTAGCTTCCTGATATAGCTGGTTATCAATGAATAATACCGCACATTTTAGTGATTAAATTCTCTTATTGAACCTAACATACTCACATGCTCAAGAATAAAAGCATGACAAAAACAAAAATGCAAAACTAACGAAATAATTCCTGAATTAAATAAAACTAGCATGAAACTGTCTATCTAAAGAAGATCACAAGGCGACTAATAAAGATAAAATCTTCTGGTCAAACCAACCCTGAAATCCACACACACAAAATGAGATAAGTTAAATTTGATATTCAGCAAATTATTAAAATAACTAATAATTATATGTCTTGGGTGATGAAGAAATTATACTTATAAATGAAATGATACGTAAATTATGATGTAAATGACTAAATGGATGATGGAATGAAGTAATAACGGAATAGTGGAATGAAAAGAGTCTAAGAGTGAAGAGAAAAGAACGAATAGATACGAGAATAATGAATTATTACGATAATGATAGAATAAGAGTTAATGAGTAGTGAAGATGATAAAAGAATAAAAGTTAATGTATGATTAATCAATTATGATAATGAATTAATGTCAGATGAGAATAAATAAATAAAAGGATTGTTCAAGGTGAAATTGAAGAACAATGATGATGATGGAGACTGAAATCTTAAACTATAAACTAATATGAGATTAAATGGGAAAAAGATAAGCTAAATACAAATAGGGATTTCAAGCTTGACACAACCAGAATATCCATCATAAAATTAAAACAAACTGTACATTTTATATCAACAAAAGTAACTTGCATATTAAAGCTTAGTTAACTTTCATAGACTGTGAAAGTAATCTATTGTAAGTTCAACTATAATAATTATCAAGATATAAACTTTATTACAAACTTAAATTCTATCTTAAGACTTAACAATTAATTCTTCTCAGGATTGAAACATTATAAATGGTTATACAACATCTATTTGGGTCAGTAAGAGGGATTTTACTGCTACCCAAACATAATGCACTTAATAGCTCTCAATATAACTTAAATCAATAATTCTATTTAGCAGTTCTAAAGAAACTTTATAACTAATATAAACTTTTAAATTTATGAATGGAAATTACTTTGATAATTAAAAAAAAAACAATAACTTACCAAATTCCTTTTCTTAAATAATTATAAACCATGTGATCAAGATCAGTGAATGATAGCTCTGCAGATTTAACTAAATCAATCAAATCAATATTATGTTTATATTTTAATATATCACTTAAAACAATCTGTACTACAAGTTATTCACATTTTAATTATCGTGTGATAATGCATTAGATGTACCAATAAATTATAAGACTTACCAAAATTATTATAATATAGCATAATATAATTAATAGTGCTATATTGGTTGATGATGATTTCAAATTTATCTTCTGATAGGTTGATAGCAATAACAATAATAGTGTATAGATATGGTATTAGCAATAAGATTACACGCAACCAAATAAAATTTTAAATATAACAAACTTTATTTATACTATGTACAAAATTTTTAATTTACAGATATGGCATGAAATAAAACTAATCTATTGAAATAATTTATGGATGGGACAAATACTTATTATCCCCTTGACCATATACTCAGCAAATTATACAACCAAATAGAAAATAATGTTCAAAATATCATTTGTTGCTCTTTGGCATATTTTTAAAAATAAGATACTAAAACCTAATTAAGCTGCACTAGCACTTAAATTACATAATAGCAGTATATTTAGAACTCTAGGATATGCACAAAGTTTAAATTTAGAATTCCAACATTATAAAGTATTGCATTATTCCAAAGCCCTATCTTTTATCAGAATATGAAAAGGGCAATTATCACATTATGTGCAATTACTAATTTATTAACCTTTGAAATGACTAAGTTTAGTGCATTAAATGAATATGATTAGACATTCAAAAGTCAAAGACACCTAGATCTCATCAAGCATTACCTATGTCCACAGCTCAACCCTTGAATACATAACTGATCTTACAATTTTATTGTCACATCATTATCTGATAAAAAATGAATCCATTCTGCCAGTGTGCATCTCTTACTTTTACATTTTAAATTCTACAATTACAACTAGATTCTGGCTTGGTCTGTCAACAATGGATGATGATCCCACAACATCACAAACAATATTTCGATTAAGAAAACACTATGCTAGATGAGTATTCCTAAATTTAATATTATTTTATACTTGCTATATGATCTGGACATAATATACTTCACCATATGTGGTGGAAAAACTATCTCTATATTATTATGAGGAATTTAACACTAAATGTGAGACTTTATAAAAAAAACAACATGACTGCTGTATCATAATATATGGCTGATTCTATACCTCTCTATGGGTATACATATATGTGTGGGCCTAGCCTCACCATGAAAAGACTAAAATTCAAACCATATATATCCTTTCTTTTTAGGATTATTTATACTAATGAGCATTAATTACTGCTCAGATTCTATCCATATTTTCACTCATGAAATTAGCCATAGGTGACACTTCATCAGCCTTTGCTTCATATAAATATTAATATATTGGATGCCATTCAATTGGAACATCATATTAACTAAAACTGTCACTAGTCATTCTCAAATTATAGCAAGATAAAAACAATACCAACAATAACAGTGAAAATATACATACTCCATTTTACACTATAACTATTAATGTCTCAACAGCCAAACCAAAATACCTATGTCCAATGATCGTTAATTATTTTAGAATGGCAACTATATTTTATTAAAGAGAGCATGATGGATTTAAGCAATTAAGATCAAACCTGCATTTGTATTCAAAGTGGACATGTTCACTTCTATAGCAAATTAAAAAATGAAAAAGGTTTATATCAAATTTTATTTTATATCAGAAAATAATTCAGTCATGCCAATATAGATATTTTTGATAAAATGTCTGTACATTTTACCTTTTTATTAATATATCTTAACATTAGTTTTAAACTATGAGAGAAGCAAATATTTTATCACTCTCTATCTATTTTCTGGTTTTCCCTTAACTAAAAAAAAATGTACATAAAATAGATGTGTACATTTTACACATTTTTATTTTTCTTTAATCCATATATATATATATATATATATATATATATATATATATATATATATATATAAATATATATATATATATTGGCATGATATATATATATATATATATATATATCATGCCAAAACCAAAACATATACATTTTAAACTAAATTTCCCCAAACAACACATTACGTAAGTAATATGTAACACAGCAGTAATAAAGAAAAAACAAGTGTACATTTTTATATGTTAACTTTTATACTCTGTCCCAAGTTATTTATCCTGGTGAGTTAGAATAATATCAATTGTTAATAGGGTGAGCAATCAGTCTAGTTTAAGCATATATATTTCATTATTCTGTTGTATTTATAATAGAACAAAATTTAACTCTTATACAAAAGTAGAAATTATTTGGGAGTTTCCATGGTGATAATTCATCAGGCAATTAACATCCACATTTCTAATTGTAGCAGATTTAAAAAGATAAAGTTATCTAATTTGCTCTAGATAATTCAAAACAAACTTCAAAACCAACTTATTAAAATCTTTATTGATTTATTCAGTAAGCATTTCAAATGACATATAAGAAAATCATTTATTTACATTTAAATCAAGATAATTTTTCCCTGAAAAATTAGTGGAATTTTTAGTACTTAGTATATTTATCTTTCCTTTTTCTTTTAAAACTCTTTATGATTTTTATTCCTCTCAGCATGGTAATCCATATATGTGTAGCAATATTTAAGTAGTAGGACATTTTTAAAACTGTAAATATTATTACGACAACATATATTTCTCAATAAGACATTAAAAGCAAACATGTATTTTATTATATCTCCTTTGGCAAAATAATAACTGTTTACTAATACTAAGACAAATTTATCCAATTATCATGTTGACATATTTAGCATTTTAATCAAATAGTAATTGACTATTTCTTTCATTACATGGCTTCTCGCGATAAAAGTATGCAGACTATAGAGAATAACATTACGAAAATATTTTCATATTTACTTTATTAAAAGTTAGATTATTTCAAAATGATTTTTAAATTTATTTACTATATATCATATATAACACTTGTTTTAAAATCATTTGGAATTATTATTATTTTTTTCTTGATATTTTTACTTTATAAGCACAATCTTGTTCTACTGGATAACAAGACTAGCGTGCGAAATATAAACATTATCATTTTTTTTTTAGTCTACTTATAAATGATTTGCGTGTCATTTCCAAAGAAGATAGTTTAAAAATATACATAACATAAAAGCAAAGGCTTACTTTTGCTTGAATTTTCCTGAGTTTTAAAGAAGATTTATTCAAATAAAAACTGATCTCCATGGTTTTAATTTTCTTCTCCCGTGAAAACCCTAGGAAATATGCAATCATGGAAATGGCTTAAAATATAGCAAGGTTTTTAAGATTTCTTATTCAAACATCTTTAGACAGCAAGGTATTCTACTTCCATGCAATTAAATTTCAGAATTTTGCTGATTTTTATTTTTTTTTCTTATTTTAAATCCGAGCTGAGGTTTGTGTTTACTTGGCTCTTGTTTTTCTTAATTAGTCCACCTCTCTATAGCTATGTTAGAACATATATAGTTTTTATTATATTGCACTCTGGGAGAGAATTAGCCAATAATTTGGGTGTGCATAATTAGTATTACCCCCTCTGTCTTCATTTTTAATAACTATCCATTATTACTTAAGACAGCTTTTATTTTATAACGTCTTGCGTGCGATTATAATTACGATAGAATGACAGCCTGTTAAGCTAATTGCGCAGATGCTGTGAGAATGTTATTAATAAATGAATACCTTCAAACAACCACATGATATAGTATTTGTATAAGAGTAAAAAGGAATCCTCTTAGCCTTACGACTCAAATGTTTATATATGAGCAAATCTAAAGTAGTTGTAACGAAGGCGTGACCACATAATAGTCACTTTAAATTACTATATATAATGTCTGTATGAATGACGCCGATGAAATTTTCTAGAATTTGCTAAACACCACTCTAAACGAAACTAAATCATATACATGAATAAGCTGTCATTCTATCGTAATTATAATCGCACGCAAGACGTTATAAAATAAATGCTTATTCATGTATATGATTTAGTTTCATTTAGAGTGGCATTTAGTAAATTCTAGAAAATTTCATCGGCGTCATTCATACAGACATTATATATAGTAATTTAAAGTGACTATTATGTGGTCACGCCTTCATTACAACTACTTTAGATTTGCTCATATATAAACATTTGAGTCGTAAGGGTAAGAGGATTCCTTTTTACTCTTATACAAATACTATATCATGTGGTTGTTCGAAAGTATTCATTTATTAATAACATTCTCACAGCGTCTGCGCAATTAGCTTAACAGGCTGTCATTCTATCGTAATTAAGACAGCTTTATGTTTGGTACTAAAAAATATGCTTAAATAATTTACTGTAATGATTTATTTTACAGGATTTTAACAATTTGATTTAAATATTTATTTATTTCAATTCCTTTTCAAAACTAATAAAATAGCAATGTATTTATCTACCAAACAATAATAATACTTTTAAATTGTTATTTTAGTCTAGTCAGAGCCTAGACTGGGTTTCAAATCTTATCTCCACTCATGCAAATTTTCCATTACATTCAAAATAATCTCTATTGAAAACCACTTTAGTAAGATTTTGATGTTAAATATATTATCATTTAAAATTTTGTAATTATTAATTTAGGGACCTAAATAAAATGTCACAATATATATATATATATATATATATATATATATATATATGTGAACATATATATATATATATATATATATATATATATATATATATATATATATATATATATATATATAACTCTTATACTATATTAAACAGCATTATTTTATAATTAATATTCATAGTGCCATTATCTCTCATGTATATATTATTATTCGAACGTTATATAAAGTTACAGAAGGATTTACATATAATACTTTTTATTTGTTAAAAAAAATATTTTTGCTGTGAATATTAGAGCCATTGTCATAGCCATGTTTTATTAAGTTATTTATTTCTAATTATAATATTGAATATGTCAATAATAAAATTATCAACCAAGAAGCTGTAACATATAAAATTGGATAGAATGCTAAAAAAGTGTTTATGTATTTCAATACTTTTATATCAAATTGAAATAAATGAATCTAACTATCACCCTTCTTTGTTCAGTATGTGTTACATCCAGAGTACAATGTAAAATAAATGAAAAGTATTTGTTGTATTTTTACTCAAGTTAAGTGTATTATTTTTTAAAGTTTATTATCAATAAAGTGTGCTTAATTTGATTATTTCAAATTGTGGATACAAAATTTTTTGCATACAATAAACAATGTCATTTTAAAAATGACTATAAACAAATTAAATTCATTTTGAATTTTATCTCATAAACAAAAGATCATATTTTTAAAATCAGGATCGTTAACCACATATCATTTGTGTTACAATTTAAAGTAATCAAACAGTTTTAACACCTCAATATAATTTAAAAAGTAGATATTGTTGTTATTGTTAAATGTGTCATAAAGAACTACATATTGTTTGCCTAAATCTTACAAAAATTATTATTATTATAACCAATTACCGATGTTTTATTATCTGAAACTATTTGTATCAATGCAAGTTATGATTTTTAAGCACATAATTAATTCTGTCCACTTTGTGTAATTGTTCAAATATTTTCTTTTCATGATAATTTAGATATATTACAAGATGATAACTGGCATTAAGTACAATCATATTTTTTATGTTTAAAATTGTAACATTAAAATAGTTTCCAACAAAAACAATAAACTGTGATTTTTTGTTTCTTCTATATTGTCTTTGGACCCCAGATAAAAGATAGTAGCATATTATCTATCTTCTCTGGAATTTCTTTCCATCTGACTGATTATATAACATACATCCTTACTGGAGTTAGGAACTGACACGTGGAGATAATCAATCTTTATTATTTCTTTAGGGAAGAACTGAATAATTATGGAAACATTTTTTTCTCTTTTTTTATTTATTAAATTTTGATTGTCAAGTGTTTATTTTTCTTTTCCTCTTGGGACATCTAATTTTAAAAAAAATACACAGTTATAATAAATTTTATTGAAATCCAAAAATACCTAAAAATATTGTTATTATATTAAAAAGATAGTAAAGAACCCAATTTTTACAATAAATATTCCATGAATAAATTGATAAACTTAAACAAATATTAATATAAAAACATATCAAACCCATCAAAAGAATACACAGGGTGTCCCAATAATGTATTCACAATGTGAATGATTATAACTTCAGAATTTATTCATATATAATTAATATTTAAATTGGAAATGAATTGCATAAATTTTATAAATATTCCTTCTACCACAGATGTTCAAATTTATTACTTTTCTGGATAATACCTTGTGATAACATTGGACTATTGATTCACAAAGTATAACAAACATTTCATTTGATTTTATGTCACATTCTTGCTCAATTGCATTTTTAATTCTTCCAGTATCATTGTTTTTCTGGTGTAGACTCTATATCTAAGATATCCCCACAAGAAAAAGTCCATTGGTGTCAGATCTGGGAAATTTTCAGGATATTCTATGGAACTCTTCATTCAAGCCATCTGTTTGGAAGGTTCACATCAATATATGCTCTTACTTCATGATGATAATGTGAAGGTGTTCCATCCTGTTGGATATAAAATTTTCAAACTTCACCAAAGTGCTCCCAAATGTGTGATAAAACATATTGCAATAAATTCAATTAATTGGCACCAGCCACTGTAATGTCAGAAAAAATAGTCCAATTAATCATTTTCTTGACATGCAATACCACACTTAAACTCCTGGTAAATTTACATGGTATTACTTCATAACATGTGTATTTACAGTTGCCCAGTAAGTGCAATTATGTCTATTAATTGTAACATTTCATTTGAATGTAGCTTCATCATTCCAAACAGTCTTAGCCAATAACTGTGTCTTGTTCACATTTTCCATTCACAAAATTGTTTTCTTTGATCCAGATCCTCTTTACTGATATCATGTACCATGGTTGGAATGTAAGCTTTCCATCTACAACATATTACAATGGGATATACACTTGTTGCTGATGCCAATCACATGACTTGTTTGACTTACAGATTTTTTGGATGTTTCACAATAACTTTCTATTACTCTTTCTTAGCTGATGAACCTCATTGATGTTCTTGATCTTCCAAAACACTGTCTATGAGCATCATGAACAGTTCCATCTATTTCAAACATATCTTTTATCCAAT
Organism: Epiperipatus broadwayi; assembly: GCA_028023455.1. Taxonomy (NCBI): domain Eukaryota; kingdom Metazoa; phylum Onychophora; class Udeonychophora; order Euonychophora; family Peripatidae; genus Epiperipatus; species Epiperipatus broadwayi. The sequence continues at coordinate 126,008 of JAQFVV010013027.1, read as the reverse complement.
TGATTGTAAGTCACCTAGGCTGCCTGAAACTTCCTTGGATATTGTCATTTTACTACATTGTCATACTTCCAATAGCATTTTAAAATAAATTTTCTTTTTTTCAAATGTTAACCTTGGTTCACTCATTGTTTATATTTATTTACACCCTGAAAGGAAAGAAAAATAAGAAAATTAAGAACTGTTAAAAAGTGTATACATTTTTGAGACACCCTGTATAATAAACTTTTTTAGCAAAATGTCAAAAAAAATGAACATTTAATTTTTATGGCAGTTTAAAAAAATTGAACAATAAGAACTATATTACATTAAAAAACAAACTTAACTTATATTTTAGTTTAAATTTTAATTTACCAATTGTTTTTCTTATGTTATTAATGATGCATTGCTTATTAGTGTGATATGTCTAATGACAAAACAAGTGATATATTTTTATTAGTGATAAAATATAGTACATTTACTGCAACAGCAGAATGTAGAATAAAGTTAAAACCATCAGCAGATTTTCTTATATATGTTTAGAGAAAATGTGAGTTTAAACAAGATTTAAATGCATGCCATTCTGTAAAAAAGTATATACATATTAAAATTGTCACATGTTTATGCTAATCCACTTGTTAGAAATAGGATCAGAATAAAATAAGATCTTAAGGAATAATAACAAGTAATTAAAAATAATTTGTTTAAGAAAAACATATAAAATATAAATAACCTTTAAAAAAAATGCAAATAATTTTAATATAAATTAGGAATAAAATATTTAAATATTTCTTACTCATCTGACATCTTTGCCACTTTTACTATTCTGGTGTCTGTGATTTCCATTCACAGTGAACACTATGCTGATGCAACCCTTCCAGAGGAATTATGATAGTTGGAGAGAGAAAGAATTTCTTTATTTGTTTTTTCTGTTTAAATCATGCTTAAAGATTATCTTAAACAACAGTATAAAAAATTGTATATATATTTTTAAATAATATTCTTTCAACTGATTATACAATTTTAGTATGATGTCCTTAGCATTTGATACATACATTTATTTTCATTTAGAGACTTTATTTATAACAATTAAAATAAGAATACATTTTGATCAGTAAGTAGACTAAAACATTATTTATTTTACATTTTCGACATTTAACGATAGAATATAGCAAAACTCTATAATTGCGAGAACGGCTTATTTCAAAAAAAGGGGAAGGCAGCTTCATGAGAAGTTGGATTTAAACTCCAACAAAAATATTACAAAGAGAAAAAAACATTTTATTATCACATATCATTACAATTTATTTTGCTAAACAGCCTAGAAAACTAACTATAAGAAATGACATTGATAGCATAATATCAGGAGAGGAAATGACACATTTGGCCAGGATAAGGTCATTCCCCAATTTTTTTAAAGATGGTACATGCCAGCTTCATGCTAAAGCAGTGCAGAAAGAAAAGGTAGGCAGGAAGGTTTTATGGGCTGGATCACAATGTAGCATACAGAGATTCATCTACACTAACATGCATGTACTAGAAGTAGACTTAGACTTCTATTATGAATGAGAACATTAAAAGATGGGAGACTTTGAATCCATGGAAAGAGGTACAGGTGAATCAAAGCAGTATATAAATATATACTTGGAGGAGGAGAATGATGAATGAAGAGAATCATGACTCCCTGGAATGAGGTACAGGCATATCAGATCAAAGCCCTATAAAGCTTATTAATAATTTGACATATGCTAGCAATGCTATTATACAAATATAGTCACTGAATTTACATATTAAAAGAAAGCTTTAAATTGTTTAACAAATACGTAATAATATGCTAAAATAATGACCCATGTAACATAAAGTCATTTATCATAATTTAAACTATAATTAATGAAGCATGCATTGCTCCCCCTTTTTGAATCAATATTTGGTTTAACATAGGAAAAAAATTAAATTCACACACTTAAAAGTGCAAAAAACAGAATAGATTTAAGTTGCCAGCTTTTTTGGCAATGATGATCAATAAAGAAATTCATAAAATTACTGGACACCACTATCCACCCCAGATTGCAAAGTATTTATACATTTTGTATAAATTTACGACAAAACATTCATTTAAAAGCCTGTCTTTATTTAAAATGCAACCCCAATCTTACGAGATATTTAGAAATAAATTGCAAGAGCCCATTAATCCCCCTCTTTCTATTCCACAGTGGGATATAGAAGTTCATAAGACTAGGTTTGATTGACATTTACAAATAAAATTAAGTGAAAAATATAAAAATGTTATTAAGATTAAATTGTAACTGCGCTAAATTATAAAAATAATAAGAAGTGTTAGTTGGATGAAATATTTGATAGTAACATTAGTTTGGATAGTAGAGAATTGATACAAAAAGATTAACATACTCACCAATTAGCAAGTTTTTAAAAAAAAAAAATGTAAAGAAAACATTAATTTACAAATTAAATTACAAATTAGAATTGGCTAATGTGTTTATATTGTTTTTGGGCTGGTTAACTCAGGATTCTGTGAAGTATTGATGAACATTCTGTGGCAAGTGGCATTTGTTGATGGCACAGGCACTCTTGAAAAGTAGGAGCTACATCTCTGCATGTTGAAGAATGAAGCTGAAGATGGAAGGGAACATGGCTTAGGCCCCTCAAAAATTAAATGGACATGAAGTCGGCTAGCAACAATTGACCAAACTCTGACACAATAGATTTGTAGCCCTATTTATGTCAGCTTTTTGCCACTCAAAAATGTTTGTTTTAATTAAACTTCCTGACTCTAATGGATCCTTAATTTACAAAAAATATTTTCTTTATTGTTAGTACAGATGCAGTCATGAGATAACTGTCCAAAATCAATTCAAATTAATTTCCAGAATGGAAATGAATTTGATAAAAATGTTAATAGCTAACTAAAATCAATTAGTTTTATTTTAGATTTTACTTTCCTTAACTTTAATTTACAAATTCATTTTACAATCATAAAACAAACTTCCCATGCCTTTAATTATTCCTGGACAGTTAATGACTGCACCTTCCATATTGAATTTTTAAGTAGTTTTATGACAAAAAAGTATTTACAAAGTATTAAATAAAAGTAAAAAAAAATAAATTTTCAAAAGACACAAAATTATTTAGTATTTTTAATTATATATATATGCTCCTGTAATATATGTATATATCTGAGTCGCATCTAGAAAAGTTAATATTTAAAATAATTAAATAAAATTTTTATTTCACATTTATATTTATAAATCTCATAGACGATTCTCAGAAATATATGTATAGTTTATATACATTTTACAAAAAAAAAAGAAGTAGGCTGTGGTAGAACAGTGAAACTCGATCTTGAAATAAGGTCAACTGTTTATATATATATATATATACCTGGGTCTCTTTTTATGCGGACTTATTTAACACGATTTTGAAGTTATGCGATTCATGTTTCACCGGAAGTAGAACTTCGATAATGCGCTATTACTTCAAATAATAAATTTTGCGCACTTGCATTATATTGAAAGTATTAGCACATTATTGGAATTCAATTTCATCTTAGTAATTTCAATATTTTCAGTGCTTTATAATAGTAAGATTTTATGCAATAATGAAATTAAAATCATGAATTCCACATTGTATGTATAAACACATTACATTTTACAAGATTATAATGTGAATTAGTTCAAACATTGTGCGTGTTAATTTTGCATTTTAAATCACATTCTGTTTTTGCTTTTTAAAAAAGAACGTAATCAATTATTAATCCTTTAGTGTCCACAAGTTTATTTTTAAAAGGTGAGTAATAGCAGTGGGCACAATTAAATTTGACAATTAAAAATTAATATCTGATTTTTAATTGTAATTAACAATTTAAAAATTACTTACAACAATTTGAAAATAATGTGATGTAAAATTTGATTTTTAAACGGAATTGAAAATTAAAGTCAAAAATAAAAATTTAATTTTTAGTTGTTAGTTTCATAAACAATTAATAAAATTGTCTCAAAGATTAATTACTAATTATGTTGTCACTTGAAAACCATTGACCAGTTTGCAAACGAACGTGGTTTTGGCAAATAGTGTTAATAATTAAAACATGTATAAAAATGTAAATTACTGTACTGTAAATTATGCATAAAATATATTATTTTGAATAAAATTAAACATTATAGTTAAAAAACGTTTGTCTTGTATCAATTTTTTATTAGTCATATTTTATTTCCTTATTTTTTTGCATGAATTTTAAAGTAATTTTACATTGGTGCTTTGCATTTATGCGAATTTTGAAAAATCACAGACTGCACCCCCTCTTTTTCAAAGTAAGTTACATCTATTTTTGTACAATTTCATTTGCACGTGTTTTCTGAGGAACCTATCTATTGCGTAAAATGAGACTCAGGTGTATATTCTCATAGATAAATGATGAATTCATAATATTATTTCTAGAAGATTTCATGTAATAAAAATAAAACAGCTAAATAGCTCATAAAAATAACCCAATTTATAAAAAAATACAATAACAAGTTACATTCTTCAAAGCATCTTTATTTAATGTGATTTTGAAGTTATGCGATTCATATTTATTTTTAATATCTTTGAATGTTGTTTTTTATGCGATAAAAATTATTAGATCAGAAGTCAACCTTCAATAATGCACTATTACTTTAAATATTATAAATTTTGCCACTCACTAATCATATTTAAAGTAATAGTACATCATCAGAGTTTGACTTCTCTCTAATAATTTCAATATTTTCAACACTTTATAATAGTACTGTAATATATTTTATGCAAAAAAAAAAGTTCACAATTCACTTAAATCAGGATTTCCTCATTTTATATACACACATTAAATTTTACTAGATTATAATGTAAATCTGTTCAAACGTTATAGATGCCTATATTATGCATGTTTTTTTTTTTTTCATTTTAAATCACATTCTATTTCTGCTTTTTTAAAAAAAGAGTACATAATCAATTAATCATTTAGTGTCTGCAAGTTTATTTTTAAAAGATGAATAACTGTGGTGGTCACAATTAAATTTGACAATTAAAATCTGATTTTTAATTATAATTAACTATTTCAAAATTACATAACGTGATCTGAAATTAATGTGATGCTAAACAATGACATTTGATTTTTAAATGGAATTTAAAATTAAAAAATTAAAGACAAAAATAAGAATTTAAATTTTAATTGTTAGTTTTAATATTTTGCCCAGCAATGTTGAGTCTGTGTTTTTTTATTATCATAAGTCTAAGTTCTTATTTTTATTTGAAATTTTAGTTTACTCTAATGAAGAGGAAATAAACACCCATAAAATGAATTTCTTTGGAAACAAAACTTTCAATTTTAGATTGCTTAGTGAAATCGGAAGGAATAACAGCAATTGTAACACATTTAGTTTGGGTGAGTCCACGATAAGAGCAATTAAAAAAATGAAGTTGGCACTAGTTGTATTTTTTCTTGTGATGAATCTGATGTCTTACTAGTTTACAAATGAACTTACATATTGTCAAATAGTGAGAATGATTAAAATACTGTACATGTATGAAAAAATAACAAAATACTGTAAATTACACATAAAAATATATTGTTTTGAATAAAATTAAATACTGTAGTTAATAAAAGAAGTAAAAAAAAGTTTGTCTTGTATCAATTTTTTCCAAATTTGAATTTTTTTCTTAGTCATATTTTATTTCCTTATTTTTCTTATGCGAATTTTAAAGTAATATTATGTTGTTGCTTTGCTTTTATGCGATTTTTGAAAATTACAGTACATATTCCCCATTTTCAAGGTGAGTCTATTTTTGTGCTATTTTTTGTGCACATATTCCGAGGAACCTATTTACCACATAAAATGAGACCCAGGTGTGTGTATATATTTATATATAGTGAGATGAGGGAGACTTTTCAGAATAAGAGTTGGATATCAGAATTTAAGTATGCAAATAAGATTTGAATATAAACTTCAGTTGAAACATAAACTTTGCTATACTTTGTTCCAAGTCTCTCTCATATAAAAACATAAATAGCAAATAGTAGCTCTAATTTGGTCCGTAAGCAATACATGGTGTTTATTGAACTTCAAATATTTGTTGTATCTTTAACATAACTCATAAATATAAACAAATACTTACTTATTTGCATATGTCTCTATATATTAAAATTAAAGTATAACATATTTTTAAAAAAATATTAAAAATAAAATTATTAATATTAAATTGAGGAGATTACTGAAGCAATAAACTAAGAAAAAAATCAACAGTTTTTTTATTTATAAAATGAAAATCTTAATATATTTTTTGCCTATTAAATGCTTACTTGCAATATATATGTATTTTTCAATATGTTTTCCATAATTGTTATAATGTTTTGAAATTAGTATCAACTTTTATTATGTTCTAAAATTTTATAGTATTTTTATAAAATATTTTATTATGTAAAATACTGCACATCAAATTTGGAAAATAAAATGAAAGAAAAAATAAATTTATATGATTTTAATATAAACTGAATAAATTTGATTAATGAACAGAATTGTTTAAGGTGTACTGAGATGGAAAAACAACTACAGCCATAGTAAGCTTCATTTACTAACTTTACTTTTTTATAATAGTGATAACATATGGTACTTAGAGTAAAAAAAATACACTGATTGAATATTTAAATAAGCATTTATTTTTATAGTGCTATGTTTTATAAATTGTAACATACTAAAGATCAGCCTTTTCAAGCTATTGTGCATGCGCTTTTTACGAGTGTTAATAATAAATGAATACTTTCATTCCCAACACAAGATATAATATTTATAAAAGAATAAAATGAATCCACTTATTCTTTCCAACCCAAATGCTTATATATGGGCAAATCTTAAGTACTGGAAATGAAAACATGAGGACAGACCACTCACTTTAAATTATGGTTCATGATGTCTGAATGAATGACATTGACAAAATTATCTAGAATTTACTAAACATCACTCTCAAATTTGAGAGTGGCATTTAGTAAATTCTAGATAATTTAATTGACCTCATTCATTCAGACATCGTAAACAGTAATTTAAAGTGAGTGGTCTATCCTCATGCTTTCATTTCCAGTACTTAAAATTTGCCCATATATAAGCATTTGGGTTGGAAAGAATAAGTGACTTCATTTTATTCTTTCATAATTATTATATCTTGTGTTGGGAATGAAAGTATTAATGCATTATTAACACTCGTAAAAAGTGCATGCACAATAGCTTGAAAAGGCTGATCTTTAATGTATTACTTATTGAATATTGCAAAATTTACAAATTATAATTCTTTTTTATTATTTATTTATTTATATTTATGTTTCTTGGTTTACATTTTTTTTGGGATAGCATATAATTAAGTTCATGTAATTAGATACAGCATCCAAACATTGGCACTCTGTAATAATAGTTTCAAATAAATAATTAATCTATTTTAACTACAAGTTATTTCTTTATTTTCATCATTAGTGCCAAAGAGTTAATAAAGCTATTTATACCAGTTTAGTATTAGTACTGTTTGCATGGTTTATTTTATTTATCACTTAAATAGCATTATTATGTAAAACCAATTCATGAAATTGAGGTAATATGATTATTTTCATCAAATATTGTTTTATTCTTACTTGAACTTTTATCAATTGCTTAATTAAAACATTTCTGTTTAAAATGATTTAAACCTGATTTCTTATTTTTATGTGTTGCATGCACCATAATATTGCTTTCTAAATATTCATAGTAGAATTAGAAGAAAAAACCCACTATTTAGTTTATTTTGCTTTTTGATTAATGTAACTCAAGGCTAGATAACTGAAAAAGTTTGGGATTTCTTCATGTATAAAATTCTACTTCTGCTAGCAGGAAAAAATAATATAATGATTTATTGATCTATAATAATATAAATAATTTGAAAATAGAAGTTAATGGCATTATAACACTAAGACATTCTTGTAAATACACATACTGCTAAACAAGTATTTCACTTTATTAGGAAAATAGACCATTAGTAATTTACCATTAACTCTGATATATATTAAATTTTAGTAATGGGGGATAAGTTCGATTTGGCATTGCAGACATATTTATAATATTCCCATCTACAGACAATCATAAACCATCTACAGACAATCATAAACACACACACATATATATCAATTCATTTCCACTAGTGAATTTATTTATTTATTTATGAAATCTATAGCATGAAGTAAGTTTGGGATTATGCATAACATGATTATTTATAAGATTACGGGTCTTGGATAAGATAATCTATATAAAAAAGTCCAAAGATACCAACATTTTTAGATACTGGACTAGGTTTAGATTTCCATGACTGAACATATAACTTATCTTGGATTGAAAACACTATTGTGTTTACACATTTGGGCTCATGATTATATAAATTTCATTAAATAAATGAAAGGTAGTTAGCTGCTCTCAAGTCCAAGGCCCTCCACTAAAAACAACCATAAGTTAGACACTCGTTGGGATATCCAAGATGAATAGACAGTAGATATAGATTTAAATGCACAAAACTTCTTGCATCTTTTGATTAGTATAGCTTGCACTATGGGGCACTAAATATGCTTCTTTATCTGAGATCTTTCTAATATTGTGTTGGTTTATTCTTCACCTGTATGTTATTGATATGTATTTTTCGAAATCTGTGCCATGATTTTTAGCGAATGCTGTAGGCCAAAAATTGCCTTATAAGTAAGTTATATAAATGCTGTACAATAAATGTGCGTTATATATATATATATATGTGCGTGCGCGCGCGCGTGTGTGTGTCCTTGATATGAATTTACGTTAAGTTTTTACTTATTATATTGTTAACAAAATACTGTAATTGATTTTCAAACGAGTAATATTTCAAAAACAGCTAAAGATAAGTAGAAAAATGATATATTAGGTTATTGTATTTATCAAGATCTTGATTTATTTTAGTGATTTTGTTTTAAAATCTGGATTACAAATATTGGAAATATAATTTCCGTTCTTTTATCTTTTATTTTTTGTCAAGCTAAAGCCTATAATAATAATCAGTAATATATCTATATTATCCAACAGTAAATTCGTTTTTTTTTTGTCTCAAGCAGATGTTTCAGCTATAGAAAATGTAAATTAAAAGAATTTATAGAAAACCACACAACCTTTTCATCTTTTAGACTTAGAATTCCGGAAACATTATATAACATCAAGGTGAATTACTGACTTCATTGATTCTTTAAAACAAATATCATTTATATAACTTGAAATTTTTATTTTTTCATTTTTGTTTTGCTTTGATAAACTTGAAATCTTTTTAATTTTAATGTTATTTTTTTTCACTTTTTTATTACTAAACTATTTATCATTTTAATTTAAGAAGTATTATTTTAAAATTCAGACACATCTGTGTGTTTTGGTATACATGTGTGTAAAATAAAGTATAAATAAAAGACACTTATTATTTCAAAAACACCCTTTACCTAACGTTATATAAAATCTATGAAAAAATTATAAAATATTTTATTTTCATTGTTTACATTATCTTCGATTTATTTCTATAAAATTATCATTTAAAACCAAAATAACTCTGCTATCACAAAGTAATTGCTTATATATTTTTGTATATTTGATTTTAATTTACCTTTGTTTGTTGAACATATTCATAAATGTGTCTATTTACCCATGAACTATTTAACTTTCTTTTATTTATTTCTGAATATGCATATATTGTAACCATAAAAATTTCTAAAATAAATAACTACCAATAAAAAGGGCTAAAAGCAATGTTATCTTATAAGCTAAGCTCAGTGTGTTTCAAATTTTGCATATGCTACAATAAGATGAGAAAAGGATAAATAATTGTAATAATTAGCATTAAGATAAAATACAACTTAATAACTTCAGAGAAAGAGAATTCTCATGTTCACTTTTATAAAGGTAAACTATTAATTCTGATAGCATATGTCATTAAAATTTATACTAAAACTTCTCACTTCATTAGCTCTATCAGTACCATACTTCTTATTAATTTTTAAGCATCTTACTTCCAGAACAGATGATATATTTAATTCATAAAATATGAACATGTTTACTTAAATACTTGTTACAAGGATGTCTTATTTAAAACAGTCTCTTCTTTAGCAATAGCGATTCTCTTAATAAGATAGTTTGTAAATAAACTGGGTATCTCAGGGTAAATATGATTAAATTTAAAGATAATAAAATATAATTTCTTTTAATTATTGTAGGAAAGTAGGACTAAAGATAAATGTTAAAAAGTCTAAAGTAATGTTTAATCGGTTTGCTCAAAATATGAAAATAAAGATTGATTATGATGAATTAGAAGAAGTTAACAGTTACAAATACTTTGGTCAGATTATTAATACAGATGGAAACATAATGGAGGAAATTAATCATAGAATTAAAATTGGTTGGAGTGCTTTTGGTAGAAATAACTTGATACTAAAAGGAAATATGCCTATGTGTTTGAAAAGGAAGGTTTTTAACAAATGTGTTTTACCAGTTCTTACTTATGGATCTGAGACTTGGACACTCAATAGAAGAGCAATACAGAGACTTCAGACCACTCAAAGCAGTATGGAGAGGTGTATGTTGGGAGTAACAAGAAGAGATCGAAAACGCAATGTATGGATAAGAGAACAAACAGGTGTTACTGACATCATTGAAAAAATTAAAGATTGAAGTGGAGTTGGGCTGGACATATTGCTAGAAGAGATGATAATAGATGGACAATTGAAATTTTAAACTGGATTCCAAGAGATTGTAAAAGACCCAGAAAGAGACCACATGTGAGATGGATGGATGAAATAAGAAAGTGTGCAGGGGTGATGTGGAGAAGAGAAGCTAAAGATCGGAGAAGATGGATTAAACTTGGAGAGACCTTCATCCTGCAGTGGATTGATAATGATTGATAATGATATATATATATATATATATATATATATATATATATATATCAGAAAAATTAGAACTTTCTAGTTTATTGAAGAATAAATAAATAAAATAATCAAAGAAATATTAATATTGTTTGCCCATATTTTTTTTTTATAAATTTGAATATGACAAAGTTCTCACACATATTTCACATTTGCAATATTAGTGTGTACTGTAAGAATATTTCACCCAATTTAAAATTATAAGTTTACTAATTCAGTGAATAGTGAATATTAATGAGGATATATGTTGATATTTTCTGCCAAAACATAATATAAAATTTTATATTTCCTTTATTTAATAGATTTACATAATAAAAATGAAATATCGTAACAAAGGAATTTATAAATCAATAATATTACTTACACTCAGATAAGCAAGGAGTGTAACAAAAGGTAAAAGTGACATTACTCAATATTTGATGAAAATCATATCAATTGCCGGGATAAAGTCATGATAATATATTACCCACAACTTTATACAACATACACAATCAACAAAATACATCCACATTTGGATAACAAAGTAAAAGTTAATGGCATGAAGTCCCAAATAAATATGCCTACTTTTGAAGGCAGGAACTAAACGAACTAGACTTCATCTCTAGCCATGCACAATAAGAATGAACCATCAAAAAAAAATAATGGTAATTGGATTTGCCTTAAATAAAGCATTATATGCTTAAATAGAACAAGGAGCAATAAATATCTTTGAAAATATCATAACAACATAAATAGAGCCTAAGCTACAATTTCCAAAACTATACTGGCAAGATAACCATTTCATAGAAGATATGAGAAAAACACAGAGAATAAAGTACCATTTCTTAAAAAAATACAAATAACTGACAGATATATAAAAATGATAAATCAATAATTCTAAATCTAGCTTAGTAAAATTACATAGGCATGGTTCCTCGAAAACTTTCAGCCGATAAATTTTTAATAGTAAGTTATATTTTCTCTAATTAATAATTACAATTAAGTATTTTTTTGTTTTTACATATAAGGATAAATTAAAACTATATTTATTACATAATAAAATAAGCAATAAAATATGCATACACTTACATTTCATTAAGCATAATTATACACTTTCAATAAATAAATAATTAATAATAAATGTCACAAAATTTTCAAAATGTATTATTATCAAACAATAATAATCTGAGTACTTTGATAGTATCATTATTAAAATGAAATACAAAAGTATGCCAAATAATATGCATATAAAAATAATAGCATTCTATATAAGAAGTAGCCAATATTAATTTAAGAGTAAACCCTTTTACCAATAATAAATTAAAAGACCATCTGACTCCAATCATTTTAGTAGGTTACAATAAATAAAATTAATAAAGGTCTGAAGACACTGAAGACATTCAATATACAGAAACATGACATAACTGAATTATACAAACAAGTCATTACAACTATAACTAAGCATAAAATATTTTATAATTAATACTAGTAGGAATGTTTATATGCCCATTTAAATAAGAACTATTCCATGGATTAAGCAATACTACTACTACTACTACTACTACTACTACTACTACTACTACTACTACTACTACTACTACTACTACTAATAATAATAATAATAATAATAATAATAATAATAATAATAATAATAATAATAATAATAATAATAATAATAATAATAATAATAATAATAATAATAATAATAATAATAATAATAATAATAATAATAATAATAATAATAATAATAAGAAGAAGAAGAAGAAGAAGAAGAAGAAGAAGAAGATAGTCACCAGAGGTCGCCTCTAGTTTACCCCTCCTCTAGATCGTCCTCCTCAATTTATTAGAATATCATAAAATATACTGATTGCAGGTAAGAGTTTTATATCTCTAATAACTATAAAATAGAAAACTAATAGATTATTTTTTTAAAAAGAAGAGAAACAGAAAAAGGCAACTCAGATTGATTGCATAATGGACTTAGATGTCCAGCATCCAGCCATGATACCTGCCGACTCAGACATGTTTCAAAGTTCCTATACACAAGTTGCAAAATCACCACCAACAATTATAAAAAAAAGTGCAAATAATCCACAATTGTTTTTCTCAAGGAAAATGCAGCTAGCGTCTGGATTTCACTGTTCTACAGCAGGAGATCTGATGAAACTAGATCTTACCCCAAAAACTACTGAAACCTACATTAATGCAATAAAAGAGTCTTGGTCTAATGATAGCCTTAAAAAATATCTGAAGTTTTTAATCAAACCATCCCTAGGGATCTCTTCAACTCGTTTAAACGTTTTTTCACTGAACGATCCATTGTCATATCAATTACGGATAGAAACAGTTCACTTTATAGATTCTGTAAGGAGCTTCTATTCGAAGACATAAATAATAAAAAAAACTATGGAATTTGATAGTTTGTGTGGGAGATCATCCGAATCTGTGTTATTTGGCTATTGAATTTGTAAACGAAGAAAGCAAAGAATTGTTCCGACAAGAAATAAAAACTCTGGGGCAATATGCATTAGTTGTAGTTAATCACAACAGAGAAAACTTTATTACTGGCTTAATTAAAAAAACTTACCTAGGTTACTCAGAAACAGATTTCATTAAACTTATGAAACAATTCGGGAAGGTAATAGAATTTCAGCCTTTACAGATTAAAAATACACCCATCCCAATAATTAGTAACAATTATAGATTTAAAGTAAAATTGGGAGAGAGCATTAATCCCAAAAATATTCCCACACAAGTTGCAGATGAAGAAGCAACATTATTTCTTGTTATAAATGGTCTAAAACTGCAATGCTTTCATTGTAAAGAACATGGTCATCTTATTAACAACTGTCCGGCTTTATATTGTAACAATTGTAATATGAGCGTATCCCCCTCACATCAATGCCCAAAAGTAGATTTCCATAGTAATCAAGAAGTGACTGCAGATGAAGATGTGCCTTCAACAGACCATAATATTGAGGAAAAAATGATTTTGACATTAGCAATAGTGGAAAGGTGATTCTACATATTACAAGGCTCAATAGCATTGAAGTTTCCTCTCCTAATGTGGAAATCTCACCTCTCTTAATAAAACATCCCTTGAAATAATGGAATTGCTCACAGTTCTCTCATCTCAACAGGTTTCAGAAACTTCACAAGTCACTAGAAAACTGGGCCAGCTGATTAAAAAAAATGTAATAATAATCCGAATAAACTCAAAGCTCTTGAATGTGAAAGTAGTGATAATGATTCTCCTCCTCCAGTCTCTAGAAAAAAAGCTAACATCACACAAAGTTACAATGCCTCTCTAATTGCCACACACTCATCAGAAAATAGTCCAATGGAAGAGGAAACTGATAGTATTACAAACATAAATAAAGTTTCACTTGAAAACCCCTTCACAGACAGGAAAATGAGATCTAATGATATTTCTCTCAAATCTACAGACAATAATTGAACAATGCATATTTATTGTTCCACTAAAATATACTACAACTTCCTTTATTAAAATGTCTTTATGTTAGAATAAAACTTTCTTATTCTAGGCTTAGATTCTAATATATATGTGCACACACATACAATTAATGGATATTAAAATAGTTTTAATGTTAGAGATTTAAACTCCACACAAAAAAATGACCTCCTCACTAAATGGTATGACATTGTTAAACCACAGATCATGGGCATTATTGAAACAAAAATCTACAGTGGCTCACTAATCAACCCTACAGATAAGCTAAACTCCAAGGGCTATACAGCCACCTCAAACACATCTGACAGTCCATCAGTGGGTACATGCATTATCATTGATAAAGCCTTCCCATTTAGTTCTTTCAAAATTCTACATATTGATGTGCACTTGCTAATAATTACATTAACTCATAAAGCCATCACCTTAAACATAGCAATTGATTATATCTCCCCAGGTCCCACTACTATAAACAGAATTATACAAACACTTAACTCCAGGTTCACAAATGCTATGTATCCAACAATTATTTTGGTAGATTTCAACATGACATATCAGTCCTTCACTGGCAAATAGTTACATAAGCTGTCTTTTCCAATGATGAGTGGAAGAGGTTTTCTGCCAGAGAAGGCCTTGTCATTTAACAATGGTAGACATTCATCACTTATATATCTGGTTTTCTATTCATCATCATTACATAACATTATAAGCATTCAATTAAAAAATTCCCCCCTATCTGATCATGCAGCTGTTTTAATGTCATTGGAAATTAATTTTGATAATAGAACAACAATTAATACAGGAAGAACCATCAGAGTTCTACCATCACACACACCAGAATATCTTTTTCAGAAGTATACATATATTTTCACAAGTTGAAGAATATTACAATGGATCCAGTCCAAGCATGGTGTGCTTTTACTCATCTGATTTAATTTAACATTGATCATATTACCAGGACAACAACACCTCCAACAAAACTACTAAAGATTATGGATGATACCTATAAAAAATTATTGGTACTTCACAATCAAATCTCGATTGTCTCTGTCTGATAGCTTTAAAGAAAACATATCAAGAGTTAACTAACCAGCTTAAAGAATATATCTCTATTAAAAAGAAAATGTTATATTTAAATAAGCCACACATGTATACCAGAAACTTCAGTAGATAGGCACTAGGCCACCTCTCTCAGGTGCGAGTCCCAACAGCTTTTAAAGTTCAAACTGAAATTGTCTACGGAGATTTTACGATGGAGTGGCTTTACATATTGTATAGAGAAAAATTCCAGAGGGTCTCCTCACCAAGTCTAAGGGCCTTTCCACAAAATAGATCAGAACATGAATTTAAAATTTCTTTAAAAGATTTCATTGAAAAAATAGAAGCGATGCCAGACTCATGTTACCCTGGCATAGATGGAATTTCCAAGTTTGCATATAAACATATTGATAAAATCACTGAACAATATATGCTTAACCTAGTTTCCTACCTCACTAAAGACATCTATAAAATGCAGGGCTTAAATCAAATTATGCTTGTGCCATTCATGAAAAAGAAACAATTAATCCCAAACACCACTAACCTACATCCAATTTCAATGTGCTCTTTTGGCATAAAGATAATAGAATCAGTGATAAAAGATAAAATAGAGCCAATCATTTTGCCAAAAAAGAATCCTCAACAGGCATGCAGCCTTTCTATTCAAGTCAACTATAGAAACTGTTAGAGATAATAAAAAATACAGTCCAATTGTTATTCAACTAGATATTGAAGCCAATTTTTTTGACATGATTTCCATCAGTACTCTTCTGAAAACTATGCAAAAAATACTCAGTCCCCAATGTCTATCTAAACTTGCTTGCTAATTTACTTTTAAACCATGAGATTTATTTTTCCCTAAATGAGAAAACTTCACCGCCAATAGTGTTACATCAGTCCATTCCTCAGGGCTCACCTCTCAGCACCTTATTGTTCACTGCCTATATCAAACATCTTATAAAAATAATAGAAAATGAATTTTAAGGAGTTTACATGCCTACCATCAATAGAAACATCTCATGCATCACATTTATGGATGATATAGCTGTATTTCTATCATCCCAAAATCAAATCCCCAAACTTCTTAATATACTTAACAATTTTACAAAAGAATATAAGCTAACATTTAAGATGGAGAAATCATGTGCATGGCAGATCTTCACTGGTAATAGCATTACTAAAGTTTTCAAAGGTAGACCAAGCACATTTCTTGGGTTCAACTTTTATTTACATCATTCACCTATGAGATCACTCATACAGAAAAATTTAATAGAGAAAGTGGAAAAAACTGTCAATTCACTCTCCAAAGCCTACCTCTCTCTATATACAAAAATGGCCTTGCTTAACATGCTAGTGATTACAAAAATCTCTTATTTTACTCCAACAATCATTTATACCAAGACATTTACAAATAAGATAGACTCCTTATGTAGGAAATTATTCTGGGGAAAAAAGTTTATCTCAATATCAGTAAAACATCTAAGAAAACCCCTTTCACAAAATGGCCTTGGCCTTCACTCAATACATGTCTTCAGGATACAAAAAACTTTGAACATAATATCTACATGTGCACAAAAATTCCCATATATAGAAATTTCTGCCAATATTACACCTACAGATAGACCACCTCCTCTCCAGGAATATCTGAACACACTACTTACACCGTTATTAACAATCCACACTGTTAACTCTAAACCACCACAAGCCAAATATAAATATTGGGAAGTTTATCAACTTCTACATCCAAGTCAAGATGATGTACAAACTCCACTTCATATTAATAATAAACAATTATTTTTTAAATTCAAACTATGGTCACTTGAACAAAAATACTTTGACTCTCTCCTAAAGATAAAACTGGACTCGCTACCTTACACAACATTTTTTGAAATTTCAAAGAAACTATAAAGATATAGATGATATATGCAATGTTTGCCATAGGGACACGGTGACAATAACCACTTTTTTTTCTCATGCCCAAGTCTAGAAAACATTTGAGAAATTATTAGCACTTCACTCAAGGATAAAAAAAATCAATATGAAAACTCTTTTTGACTTTTTTAAAAGGTGTATCTTTGCTGAAATAAGAATCTGCACATTTTTACTCTATGCCTTATGGTGTACAAGGTGTAATTTCATATACAATTATAATGCCAGAAGACATCCAAACACATTCAGAAATAAGCTGCAAACCATACGTGAAAGAGACATGAAGATTACAGATCAATATAAGTGCATTGACACCTGGAATATACAAGAACATATATAAAAGCACTAACAAAAAAATTATATCTAACATGGAATTTTGTGCCAGTTCCGAAGTCAACTGACACAAATTAGATGCATCACTGCTTTAATTTAATTCAAGTATATCTAATTGTATATAATCGTATGATTGAGTCATCATCATTGACTTTGTTGAACTGTTTTTTTTTTCTTAAAGACTTTTAGTTTGATAATGCATACAATCACTGATCAAATCTTTGTACATATGTAGTTTTGCGAAATCAATTTATGTATAAAAACTATGTTGTCAAATGTAACTTGTATAATCTTTTAGAATACTAATAAATTTTATACTTTGAAACATAATAATAATGATGATAATTATAATGATGATGATGATGATGATAACAATAATAATAATAATATGTTTCAAAACAATGAATACTATATTTGCTATACTCACTCAATTTCCTAAATTAAGACACTTAGAGCAGATAACACCTACAGATAGGCCTCCTCCAAAAGATTGTTTTTTGGCTGTCACCATCTACCAATGCAGGAGAGAAAGAACAATCCCGGATCAATTTGAACAAAAGTATAAATTTTGGGAAATATATAAGTTTATACATCAAAATAATCTCAATGAGGAGATTCCATCAATACTAGAAATAGTAAACAAATATCTGATCAAGCAATACAAACGATGACAACTAGAACCTAAGTTTCTAGATTTTATAATCAAAATGAATTTGAATGCTTAACCTACTAAATATTTTTTTACATCACAGAATAATGTACAGGTCAATTGATCTTTTCTGTGGCCTTTGTCATATGGCTAAGGAGACTTTACAGCATATATTTTTAACTGCAAGGTCATGGAGCAGACTAGATGCATTATGCAGGGGAAATATAGAAAACAAAACACTACAATGATACAAATTATGTCAACTTACAAAGATAGGGATGTACCAGCCATAATGGACTCAATGTCTGTCTTATATGCACTTTGGTGCACTAGGTGTGCATTCATATTGGGTAATAATCCCAGAAGGCATCCAGCCACATTTGAGAATAAGTTAATTAAAATTCAAGTTGGAGACAAACAGATCACCAGACCAGATATTCATGCAGTTACTTGGTCCCGGCTCAGACAAACAGCAAAGTTATAAATAATTGGATCCAGTATATTATATGTAGACAAGAACTATGTTTTAAGCTTATGTAAATTCAGAAAGAACTCTATCAAAATGACAATGTAAATGTTGAAATTTGTAATCAACTTGTAGCAGTTAATTTACTTTGTAACCAATAATGTTGTATTCTTTGAGACAATAAATGCCTTTTGAAACATAATAATAATAATAATAATAATAATAATAATAATAATAATAATAATAATAATAATAATAATAATAATAATAATAATAATAATAATAATAATAATAATAATAATAATAATAATAATAATAATAATAATAATAATAATAATAATAATAATAATAATAATAATAGTATTATTATTATTATTATTACATATTATAATGAAGTCATTTATTATTACATACTTTGAAAACATTTTATAAACAATAATCAGCAGAAACAATTACTTTCTTGAAAAATATTATTGTTTTATAATGGTGAAGTTTTTCAAATTAACAATGATGAGAAAGAGAAAGCAGACTTTTATAATAAATGTATGATAATTCATCTTAATTTTTGAATAAGAATAATAATTTCAGAAATGTTCATAAATTTTCAATTAATAAACCAAAATATATTGACAACTATTTAAAAACACATTATCAGTTTCATAAAACAATGGAAGTTATTTGTTTTCATTTCAACCAAGCCAAAAAATATATTTACTTATATGTGAAATAGACATAACAATTATTTGTATGAAGTAAAATTACTTTTTCACTGCTATTGTGAACAATAATAATTTCTTATTAAAATAATATAATAAAATATATGCCCAAATAGTAATAATAGTACATAAAATAAGTTGAACGTTTTTTTTTATTTATTAAAGCATTTGAAACTTAATTTGAGACATTGATAATATTGTTTGAATATATGCAAGTTGTAATATCAGGAATTAAAAGTTCTTAATTTAAAATTGAATTAATTCTGAAATAACCTTGCTTTAAACGATAAATATTTAAAAAAAAAACAATTTGAACTCATACTTCTGAAACAGCTTAGTAATTTAAAGTCCTTATTATTTGGAATAGTTTATAAAATGTATATTAAAACAAACTTGGGGTACATCAGCTAATTTTATATGAACATTGAAATTAATTTAAATTCTTATATAACAGGAATGAAAACATTGCTGTTATTCAAAGTCCTATGAGGCTGGAATTTAAATAATATTAATTTAAAAATTGTAGATCTTTCAGTAAATGTTTTGTTAATGTTTCCTTTAATGTGCAGTTTGTGCACTTGAAGTCCTTGACTTAGAAATTACAACTGGATAAGTTTAGTTTCCTAGCAACAAATTACTTGGTTATCGTCGATTATTCATCAAAAGCCGCCTGATGGCGCTTTACCTAGATAAAAGCACATTAAAATGCCATTTACTAGGTGTACCTATTAGTTAGGCCTACATATATATGCTGTTGGTAATATTATACCGTAAACATATATACATCTTTTGCGAGTGATTTTTATCGCGACCATTATCTTTCACAATAAAAAAGTCACTCTTTGACACCTTGCCTATGCTTAGCATTTAGCATTAAAAATTTTGCAATTTACATTTACAGTATTTTTTTTTTTGGGGGGGGGATTGGAGAATTTATGTGTAAGTAATTATGCAAGTGTTTGTTTTAAAATTTTTTAACTTCTTTCAATATATGTGTTGGTTGGTATTTTAAATTTTAACATTGCAAACAACAATCACTGTAGATGCGGTCAATTGTCAAAATATTGGGGAAGGGTGTTTTTAACAATTTATCCAACCAAGTAACATCACTCACGAGATTTTACAGTCTACAATTCTAAAATGGCCATGAGTGTAGTCAAATATTGACATTTTCAGAATTGCTGGCCATGGAAGCCAAGGATGTGGAGTTTTTACAACAACATCACATACTTCCTTTTATATTTACAATGTAATTATTGTAATTGTATGCAATAGTTGTATTTCATTTACTTTTTACTATTAAACATTTTTACGAGTTCAAAAAATGTGTTAGTATTATATCTTGAAATATTTTGATGAATTAAATGTTTTTCGTTTGTTGATTAAGTACATGTTTCTGCTAAGTTATAACAAGAATAAAATTAGTTTTTGGCTTTATATTTAATTTAGAAGAAAAAAAAAGAAGTTAAAAATGAGTGTGACAAAATACAATTACATAATTTTTTTTTCTTGTGTGTTTCTACTTAATAAAATAACAACGATATAGTTAAAAAGGAGGGCTGGTGGGCGAAACTTCAATAACAAAAATTTTACTTTTACAACAAAAATGTTTATTTTTAGATAACAAATATTAAATTAAAAACACATATTTAAAAAAAGGTTCAACAAAAAGATTTCTTTCTTTTGAGATAAAAAATATCAAATTAAAAACACATATTTAAAAAAATGTTCATTTTTGGTTAAAATAAATGAAATTAAAAACAGATTTATTAAAAAAAAAAGTTGTATTGACTGGTTTAAATATCGCGTGAAACATTTATATATATATATAGTTTCAATTCGCACCAGGAAATATTATATTGAATCGTTTTTGTTTAGAAACAGCACCGTCAAGTGGGATATGGTAGCTATTCGACGATTACCCATTATTTTTATTAAATATATATTATTTAAAAGAAAGTTAAAACTTTAGCTAATTACAACAATTAAATGGCTGTAAGTAACAATGAACAAAATGTGGATGTGATACTCAGTGTGAGCTACTCTTATTTAAACTTTAAGTCACATCATTACTTTCTTATTTTTAATATTGACATTTTAATTTCCGTCCACATTATTTCATAGGCTTTAAAGCAATGTCTTACACACTCTAAGAAGATATTTTAAAAATAATCTCAATATATATATTCGTTTTTAAAATCAATTAATTTACATCTAGACAAACTAATTAATTATTACATTTTAGTTAAAATAAATTATTTATAAACTCAAATATAGTAAAATAAAATACTAAAAAAATTACACTATTTCCAACAAAAACATTACTTTATATGTATTAACATATTCATTTTAATTTAATTAACACCTCAGAACATTTAACTTTGACTTTTGAAAACAAGTATTTAAATACCATTTTAAATAAATTAATTACTTTACATTAATTCATCCAGATATTCATGAATTTGGTCTTAATTCTTAGTTTTAAAATTATCAGCCTTATTATGATTTTATTTAAATGACTATATATAAAATATTTAATTACAATATTTATATTACAATTGAAATTGAAGTAAAATATTCTAATATTTAATTTAAATATTAACAAACCTAAATATAATGTTTTTAATTTGGTTTTCAAATTTAATATTAATACAAAATCATACTAGTAAAATTATAATTATTTTAACCACATTGGCTTACAAACTACATTAACGAAGTATGTAAGTTCATAAATACTTAGGACTAAAATATCATACCTAAACTGTTAAATTCACTTTATAGTAATAAAAATTGTAAAGATGTTTATATAGTGACTTACCATGTAAATAAATATAGCAACAATAAACAACAACATGGTTTATTTATTATAAAATTAAATTAATGTAAGAAAAAATTAGACATTAAGCTGAAATATAATGTGACATTTAGTTTCTAGAAAAAGCTAATGATCACAATATATATATATATATATATATATATATATATATATATTGTGATCATTAGCTTTTTCATTCATATATATATATATATATATATATATATGAATGTCATTGCAAAAATAATAAAGTGAAAAATCACGGCAAAAATTTTAACAATTAGAAAATGCAAAATAATTTCTAGTTATTGTTACAACCATTGTCAGTGATTAGAATAGATAAATATCTGTATGTTGTATACCAAGTATCATGAATTTTAATATTTGTGTTACTTCAACAATTGGAAAATACATGACATAATTCAATTTTTTTTTTTAAAAACCAAACACTGAATTTTGTCCTTATAATTTTTATATTATTTTGTCAATCTCTAAATAACCAGGCTTTCAAATCTCATTGACATCCATTTAACATAATTATTGTAAACCAAATAAAACTACATTTGCCATAAATCATTATTTATAATGATAAATTTAGTAAATAATGGTGAAATTAAATGGTAACTAGGTTTGAATTCAGTAAAAAGTTTCAGTTATATCTGTAAGCATTATCAACTGTTAAAAATTCCAAATTTGTTGAAAAAAACAATATCATGTAATATCCTAAGATTTATGAATATTAACTTAAATATTAAAATTTATGAATATTCAAATATTCTATGGTGACATTTATTTTATGAAAGTTTATATTTTTTTTTCTGTTGATAATGATTACAATAGTAACTAAAAGTCACTAAATTTTATAACAGAAATTGTTATATTTCTCATAATTTATATACGTATTAATACTCATATTTATTCAGTTTATATGTATATAAAATATATTATCAATGTCACATAAAGTTTTTTATTGTCAATGGAACTACTCATTAAACAATTATAAAGTCTCAAAAAAGCATTGCATAAGCTTCATTGATGTTAACTATATTGTAATGGTCAGAATCATGTATTTCCTTAACACACTGCAGAATTCAAACCCTAGACATGAAACTCAGCCCTCTAGAAAAGGTTGCCTCTCACAAATTCTAAGTTCTAATCCAAAGTCTTTACTCCACAGCGCCACCTACATGATAATTCATCTGATGCTACTAATAGCATAGTTTCTTGCCAGTGCCAGTGGTCAGGGAGAAGCAAGAGATGCTATTTTAAAATACAACATTAGGTTTGCTAACTAGTGACTATGGATAGTACAATATATATATATATATATATATATATATATATATATATATATATATATATATACATATATATACATATATATATATATATATATATATATTGTAATGGAATGTACTTGCTGCATTCCATTTAAATTGAAGAAGGAAGGCCCCAAACATTGGGAAAGCCAAATATAATGGAATGTATCTTTATATGATCTCAAATGAAAATAAACATATGAACTTTTACAACAATAATCATTAGTTAACCAAGACCCTAACTTTGATACCCCAAATGTAATGAATAATTAAACGAACATATTATGCTGACCACGTTATGGCGTCCAAATGTAATGGAACATACTTTTACTCCATTATACCAATCATCAGTTAACTGGGACCAACAGTATGTGGTGCCAAATGTAATGGACAATATATCATATAAACATATTATACCTCAAATGTAATGGAACATCAATATATGAAAAGAAAATAATGCTTCAAACATTGGATGATAAACGTAATGGAATATATATAATCTAAATGAATCCAATTATTGAGAAAGCCTAATATAATAAATTGTATAATTTAAATGAAGAAAGACAAAATTATCCCAGTTATATTTAAATAAATTGTTTATATGCCCTTCCAACTAGCTATACATGAAATAAATCTAAAATCATACAGAGCAATCAGATATATCATTATAATTTATTTTCAAGGTTGATATAACTAACTAATCAATATATATATATATATATATATATATATATATATATATATATATATATATATATATATATATATATATATATATATATATATATATATATATATATATATATATATATATATATATCAGAAACAAAGGGAATTCTATTAAATCCAATATACACATCTATTATGTAAATTTATGTATATCTAAACATATTAATGAATAATAATATGTGTAAGTGGCCTAAAGACTAAACAATAAGTGAAATATGAAGTTATCCTCTATTAAATTGTGAATTCAATTAATTTCATAATGACTCTGGCATTAAAAAAAAATAAGAATAAAATATTAATACTCTTTCAAATAAATTACAAATGCATTACTTATAAAACAAATAGTACATCCTTTATTTTTATATTATGGTTTAATTTTAGGTAATATCTATGATTTAAATACAAACCCAAATACAAAAAAATATATATACATATATACTTCCAATAAGTATATATATTAAATAGATAAAGACATATTTGTGCTTAACAAGTATGCATTATTATAAACACAAATCCATATTTATATTTTTCAAATATTCAAAATTTAAAAAAAAAAAAAAAATAAAAATATATTATATCCAGCAAATATATATAAATTATTGTTTAGGTCTGCATAAGAATTATTACATGAAGTTAAAAAAAATGAAAATAGATAAATAAATAATAAAAAAAAATATTTTTTTTTAATAATAAAATTTGCTTATATAAATTTTACTTATTAAAATATACATATAGCAACCCATATGCAATCCAAACTTATAAGCCATACTTTAGAATTTTAAATTACTTAAGTGTTAATTTTGACACCTGTTAAACGTTTATTGCTGTTAGAAAACAAGACACTTGAATTGAATATTTATAAAACGTTATATTTTTATAATGAAAAATAAAAGTAAACAAAAATATCGATCTCAAAAATATATTTATATATCATTTATACATATAAAATTATTTACTACCTTTTAAAGTTCACTTGTTTAGTTTTCCTTCAAAAGTCAACTTATTCCATTGTTTTATTTCTTTATCCGTTTAATATTAGAATGCATTCTAGAGCCAAATTGAATTGAAGAAATGTCATGTTAGAAAAAAAAATTATTAGTTTCCAAATGCACATATATACTTTATTTTTCCTTTTTAAATTTCTCTCCTTGAAAAAAAAAATTAACATGTTAAATCCAATATATTAATTCTAGTTACTTCCAGATTATTATTAGATTGACCATTATAGATTCCAGATAGCTATTTCAAATTTGGGCTTCAAACGCGATGAAATTCATGTGTTGAAATTTGCTCAGTGTTTCTTTTTAAACTGCCTTGGAATAAATGAAAGAAAACGGTGCATCCCCTTGGCTGTGATATATATATATTAGCCAGTCATGTTTATGTATTGATTACAGAAATTTATCTTATTCCACTATTCTTAAGAATGGCAATTTCAAAGAAACAAAGTACAACAAATTTTTATCCTTTTGTTTGTTTAATCACTATCCCAATAATAATAATGGCTTCTTTTTTGTTGTTGCTGTTGTTCCACGTGCTAGCAAATGCTGTTTTGAAAACCATTGTTACACATGTTTTCTTTAAAACAATTAACATTGAAAAAAAATATATTAACCATATAAAAAATATTAAATCGAAAATTTATTTGACAGCTTTTAAAATATATATATAGACATAAATAATAACATTACATTTTTTTAATAATCACCACAGATAAATAATCTTTTTTTTATAATCAACAATTTATATGTCTTTATTTATTTATAATAATTAGAACATATAAGTATTACTATTAATATTAAGTATTAATAATAATAATAATAATAATAATAATAATAATAATAATAATAATAATAATAATAATAATAATAATAATAATAATAATAATAATAATAATAATAATAATAATAATAATAATAATAATAATAATAATAGTAATAGCTAAATATTCACAACAATGTACCATCAACAAATAAATAAAAGAATAACTCCAAACAATAACTATAACTAATAACCATAAACAATAATAATACTTCATATATAAACATCAACTCAAAGAGATTTTTTTTAATAACAACAAATGATTTTTAAAATATAGATAGATTTATCGAAATTTACAATATATATATATATATATTAAAACATATTAAGATACATGTAATTTTTGTACCATTTATGGCTATTGATTACATTATTATTATTATTATTATTATTATTATTATTATTATTATTATTATTATTATTATTATTATTATTATTATTATTATTATTATTATTATTATTATTATTATTATTATTATTATTATTATTATTATTATTATTATTATTATTATTATTATTATTATTATTATTATTATTATTATTATTATTATGTATGACCAATCCATTATTATTGAATGCCCTATAGAAATTTATTTTACCTGTGTATTAAAATGGCATAGACATAATATGTAAGGGCTAATCATAATATTTCATAAGATGCATCTTAAAAACAATAATGCTATTAATAGTTTCAGCCAAATATAGATATTTTGTGATCAAATCATATTAAAAATAGTTAGGTGTTGTTAGCTGATAGGTCATCACAGCTATCTTGCAAGCAAGTAGTTGGTTGCAGTTGGTTGTGGGTTTACCTCCCGTCCAATGCTATTACATATGGAAAAAAATCATATAAAAATACACATGTAAAGTAATTATAATAACAACTACTCATAAATGAATATGTCTATATCAAGGCAAAAAAGGTAAGGAAAGAGAAATAAAAGCTAGTCTAGAAATGAGTTTTTGCAATGATTATGCAACCCAATTTTAGAATGCAAATACATCTAGATATACAACATGTTGGGCTATTTTTTCAGCTGAAACCTTTTTTGGTAAAATAAATGAATACATTGTTTAAATGAAACTCTCTAATGCATATATGTTTCATTTCAAAACACTTGTTATTATTTTTTTAGAATGTATTTGAGATGAACTTTATAATGTACACACGATCTATCTCTCCCATGAAAAAAACATGCTCAGTTTTTCATAAAAATCCCTTTGGAAAGTTTTTTATTGTTCATTCCATTTAATATAATATACCATATACACCTTAACTGGCACTTTACAATTCAGTTTAACATATGATTTATTTTATTTCCTTACAGTTTCAACTGTCCAGCAGTCATCAGAGCTACAACATTTAAACATGTACTATTAATATACAATTAATATCTATCTATACATATACCAATATATATATATATATATATATATATATATTTATATATATATATATATATATATATATATATATATATATATATATATATATATATATATATATATATATATATATTTTAAAAGAAGATTTCAGGTTAAAATATAAAATATATTTGGGTTCTTGGTTAAAACTTAATATAATATTGTGTGTATAAAGATAAGAGTTATAACCTGTGTGGTGTTAGAAAGGTGAATAGTATATATATATATATATATATATATATATATATATATATATATATATATATATATATATATATATATATATATATCCAAACATTCCAATTATTAACTTAAATATGGATCTTTAATATCTCTACAACCCAAAACACCTTTATCCATACTTATATTCAATTAACTTCTTTATATAAAATTCTATTTTAATGTTCATTTTTCATATTCTAATGATTCAAAATTTAAATTTACCCTTTACTTTAATTTATTTCTTCTATTTTAATTATTTATATATTACACATTAATCAATAACAATAATGGTAACATAATATCTTTATAATTTTACTTACTCTTAATTTTTACTTTTAACTAATCTTACATTTAAACCTCAGTAGTCTTTCTTCTATAAATGAAATAATTCCCAAAAAAATTTAAAATGTTCCTATTTCCCAATTCTCTTCACTCCTCCACCCTCTATGAATATATTCTGAAACTAGATCTTAGTCCAATTCTTTAAAATCTATACATACCTACTTATTAATAAAAATTCCTACAAAATCAATATTTTCAAACTGTGATCCTTATTAAGAGATAGCCTAGTTCTTCTAATCAATATACCCTTCTTTATTTTTCTATCCCTCCTATTTCTTGTACAATTTATCATTCTAATACTAACCTTCTCAAACTTATGCCATGTTTCCAATGAATGTAAATAAACAGGTGATCATTTATCATATCTATCCTGAGTCAACCTTGTATAAATTGAATTCTTTGTTTCACCCACATAACTATTCCTAACATTTTTTTTTTCTTTACAAGAATTACAATCTATTCTATACACTCCATTTATACAATTTTCTATATTTTCTATATATTTATTATCCAAAATATTAAGCATACTCTTCTGTCTTCTTTTTACTACTTTAAATTTTATTACATTATTAAAATTTCTATTAATTATTCAAATTATTTTATTTACATTCTTAACAATATTATTATTATATGTTTTAATACACATATATTTATCTTTATTATCTTTATTTTTCTTTCTATTATTCTTATTATTATTACAATAAATCTGTCTTCTGACATTCTTATATTATCCTCTATAATATTTACTGGGTATTCATTACTTTTAAATTCCTTAACTATCAACTCTATTTGCTTATTATAATCCTTTTTATTTGAGCAATAATTTATAGCTCTATACATTCTTGAAGAAATACTATTCACTTTATATTTCTTATCTATATTTAAATTCCAATTAGCTATGTTTTTATCTATATTCATCTTTTTATATATTGATGTCTCTATTTTACACCTACCACTAGAATATGACTTTATTAATAGAATATACAAATATGATAACTTATTTTCCTTTCCTTTTTCTATGGTAAAAGTTATGCTTGCATCTAATCTCTTAACTTCTTCAAGGAAAAAAAAAATTGTCTTTGACTTTTATTAAAAATCAATAGATAATCATCCATATATCTTTTCATAAATATTGGAACATTCTTATTACCCATCATTAAATCTTCTATTATTTCCATATACATATCACTTAGCACTGCATGTAATGCCCCTCCTATTAATAACTCTTTTTGTTGTTTATAATATTCTCCATTAAAACCAAATCAAATGTGATTTCTTTTCAACAAATTTACATAATCTCTATCCATCTTCCTCTATCCATCTTCCTCTTGTCATTTTTTTATTTATTAATTGCCACTTCTATAGCTTTCTCTACATTAATACCAGTGTATTCTTAACATAATGACTACTATTTCTATTTATATATATTTTTAAAACATTATTCACTATCCACTTTGACATTCCTTTTTAAGAAAATGCTTTTTATTTATGTTATTACACATTTTCATGATTTTTTGTTTGTTGAATAAAATCATTTTTAATAAAGCACAAGATTATACATAACCAATTACATATTAATCTGTTTTCTAATGTATTTTTTAAAAAGATAAGGCATTCCTCAACACAGTCAATTTGCTTTTTTAAGTACTAAAACATGCATATCATCATTTTTTAATTGAGAGATGAAACATTTTTTTTCCACAATGCAATTATACTGTTTATTATGCAAACAAAATTAAAAAAAAATGTTTCACAGTTTAAAATATTACTAAGATGGCCAAATACATTAATGAAGAATTTTAAATTAAATTGTCACTTATCATCATTATAATTTTTTTTTGTACACTAACTCATATATTTTATATAAAAAAAAGTTCCTACTTTCAAAATTTATTACTTTATTTTAAAAAATGTATTACATCTTACAGTGAAGAATAAGATTGTCATATTTTGAAGGTAAAACTTTTCAAAATTCTCTGTATTCTCATCCACTAACTTCTTGCTTTAATTTTATTCAGATACCTTATTGTTATTGAGGAAAAAAGACTACAAATTTAATGTTTTATCTTACATTTGAAGTATAATGCAATAATATTTTACTAGTGAATAATGTAATGTTTTCAAAGAAACTTTTGCTTCAGAATACATATTAGTTATTGAAGGAATTACAACATTATATATATATATATATATATATATATATAATCTTTCATATATACTTCAATGCAAACAAATTTTCTTAAAAAGTGTCTTTATTTTCCTTAAAGTTTTGACTGTGCAGCAGTCTTCATCAGAGCTACAATATTTGAATAATATAAACACATAACCATCACTTCACACACATACATACACACATATATATATATACAATTTTAATTTTTTATACTTTTATCTTTTTATCACTAATTTATATTTTTATCTTTAATAATAGTATCTTTATCAGACCTCCTCTGCTTTAAAGTAAGGTTTTTTTAAATTTTATATACTTTTTATTGTTTTAAAACAACTCTGTTATTAATTTTATAAAACTTATAATTCTATTTAAAAATTAACTTAATTTTAATTTGTCACTTAATATATGTTCTGCCTCCCCACACAAGGTAATTCAAGACTTACAAATCTTAAAAATATGACAAAATACATATTACAAAAATATTATATTATTCTCTATTCCACGTGACCCCAAATTTATTCAAAGGCAAGTAAAAACATATCTAATAAGGGTTACGTTTGTTAGGAAAATTTTATTGACTCTTTATTTTTATTTTTTTTCAATAAAATACATTGAATATATATATATATACAAATAAAGAGTTTGCTAAAAAGTGTTTGAAGCAGGTTGATAAATTATATTTATGGGATATTAAGGCAAAAATAAGAAAAAGTGTGATTTTGGAGTTTAAGTGATTTATTGTTTCTGAATCATGAAGCTTTTACATATTTTTCTCTCTTAATAATATAGTTTTCTTTCATTCATTCATAACTTGTGATAAACAGTGACCATAAAAATCATATTTTTTTATTGTGAAAAAGTGTTTTCTTAAACAATTCACATTTTTTGATAGTGTCAATATAAATTAACTTGATTCCCAATAGTCATTGGTTCCCCTAACTATCACTTTTGACTTTCTTTTACTTCTGACTTTTGCAATATAGTCCAAAATGGTAAAAAAAAAATACATGAAAAAAAAATACAAAACTTGTAAGTCATCGGGTACAGTTGAAAATTATTATGTACTCATTACGGATTAGTTTTTTTTCAAAATTAGACAAGTGCCCAAGACTATATCTGAACAAATATTCTTTATTTTGTTGTTTGATCAACTAACTTTGAATTTTTGTTATGATTGTTATTGAATACTAATAAAATTCTTTATTACTTATTATTTTACCCCAAATAGTTTATTGTTATGGTTAACAGTAGTTATTCAATACCTACATTTAATGTCAAAAAGTGTAAAATTTGGTTCTTAAAAATAGATACACCAATTATACTTAAAATAGGCAACAATTGTTTTTTTTTTGT
Source organism: Epiperipatus broadwayi (assembly GCA_028023455.1). NCBI lineage: Eukaryota > Metazoa > Onychophora > Udeonychophora > Euonychophora > Peripatidae > Epiperipatus > Epiperipatus broadwayi. The sequence goes on along the minus strand of JAQFVV010013027.1, from coordinate 94,282 downwards.
TATCATAGAAAAAAATATATATAAAAAAAGTATTATACAACTAATCATAAACTCCAAATAATTGTTGACAATATTTCATTTTTCAAACAGAATATAAATAGCTGGAAAAAACTGTTTTAAAGCTGTGTTGTTGTTTTTTTTGTTGATGTTGTTGTTTATTTATCTTAAAACTACTCAAAAACAAAATAAATTAAAATTTATATGTTATTATTTAAACACACCATTGTAAATAATTGTGTTTGAGTTAGTAATAAAAATACTTCATACAATTAATATTTAACGCAGCATTACGCTGTTGCACATGCGCTTTGAAGATTTTAACTATAAATGAATGAATACTAACACTCAACCACATGATAAAGTCTTTGGAAAAGATAGAATGGCCTTTGAAAGTGAAAGCGTGAATATATTAAATAATCACTTTAAATTACTATTACATGCTTGAATGAAAGACGCTAATGAAGTGAAAGCGAGAATATATTAAATAATCACTTTAATTTACTATTACATGCTTCATTCAAGCATGTAATAGTAATTTAATGTGATTATTTAATATATTCACGCTTTCACTTTCATAGGACATTCTATTTTTTTCAAAGACTTTATCATGTGGTTGAGTGTTAGTATTCATTTATTTATAGTTAAAATCTTCAAAGCCATGTGCAACACGTAATGCTGCGTTAAATATTACAGTTTACAAACATCGCGCTATAAAAAATGATTTATTTTCATACAATTAAGTAAACTTATTTTTACAAGGATATTATACCATTTAAAATATCTATAAAATATAAATAGTTATAATAATTTTACAATTTACCATTATCTTCTTATTCATTTCAGTTGATCTTAAATAACATAGTAGTTACATAATGACAAAATATCCCAATTCAGAGATCTAATTGATTAATTGGCTTTAAAACAATAAAATATAATGAGGAATTTAAAAATTATATAAATAAGAAAAATGAATATTCATTTTGCTAGAAAATAAGACTTCAAATTCAAAAACCTCTATTTTACTGCTTCACTTAGTCAAAAAAGTAATTTAATTGAACCAGTAACTTAAACAAAACTAACAAAATGTATCAGTCAAAGCAATAATTTAAAAAAAAAAATACCTATGAAATATTTTTAGCTACATTCATTTTATGCAGGCGGGCGCGCGCGCATATATATATATAAATCTATGTCTGAATCTCTTCAAAGTAATATATGCAAACTTCTAAATAAATATTAAAAAATACATTAAAATTTGTTAAAAAGAGCAAAAAAATATAAACGTCACATAGGAGCACGTTCAACTATCCTTGTACTCTTTCTCAACTAGTACTTTGAAAGATCAAATTTTTCATAATCCCATGATCTTAACATTTGCTTCTGCCTATTGATTAAGTCTTGCTTCTATTTATATATTAACATAACTTCCTTGATTTTTCTTTTGTTATTATTTGTTTCAGTTTGCAATATTTTTAAGTTATTATAATTGAAATCCAAACCATATATACATGATTTATTATGGTGACAAAAAACAAGCTGATCAATTATCATTATCTTTAGAATTTTGTTTCATATTTTGAACTCTTTTTAATAACAACAAATGCTCTTTTGTTCTTTTCTCCAATGTAAAATGTATTCTAATGAATTGTTAACTGTTGGATATAATTATGATCATGTTTATTATACTATAAAAGAATTTAATTTGAAATATAAATATAAAAATAAAAATAAGATTAATAATGATGTTAATTCATCTGATAATAAAATTTGGATATCAATACCATATAATTTGTATCAAAAGGTAAGTTTCAAAATGATAATTTATAAAGGTATATGTGATATTGCATTTTATGCATCACCTACATTAAATAAAATAATAAATAACTGTAAAGGTAAAACCTTATTTGCAAATAAAAAATTGTATCATTTATGAATGGATGTCTAGGTGTGATAATGAATATATAGGTGAGACAAGATGCACATTGGAGAAGAGAACAAAGAGCACTTGTTATTAAAAAGAGTTCAAAATACAAAATGAAATTCTAAAAAAAATGATAATTTATCAGCTTCTGTTTTTATGACCATATTAAATCATGTATATATGGGTTTGATTTCAATTATAATAATGTAAAATATTGCAATCTGAAATAAATAATAATAAAAGAAAAATCAAGGAAACTATGTTAATATATAAATACAAGCAAGACTTAATCAATTGGCAGGCATCAAATGTTAAGAACATGGAATTATGGGAAATTGACCTTACAACATATTTGTTGATAAAGACTACAATAATAGTTGAAAGTGCTCCTAAGTGATGCTTATATTTTTTGTTCTTTTTAACAAATTTTAATTACTGTATTTTCTAATATTTTTTTTAATTTATATATATATATATATATATATATATATATATATATATATATATATATATAAATATAGTACTGATATCTTATCTGTACATAAATAATTTTTAGCTAAAAATTATAAAAATAAAATTATCATAAATAAAGAGAAGATTAACAAATCAACAAATAAATTTATAAAAAATCTAAAGAAAAATAACTCATTGGTAAGCAGATTCCAAAATAGGCACCAAAAAAATAAGACAAAGATCAAAGAGACTGCTGATTGTTATCTGATCACACCAAATAACAAATTTTGAAAAAATATAAGGATTGAAGATATTTGTAGCAGTGCACTAATAAAGTTTGTCTTATAGATAACCAGGTGTTTCAATAACTAAATGTGTAAGATGTCATCAAAAGACAAGCACATTTATAGTCTGAAAAATATGACAGTTTGGCTTAATAATAAATTTTATTGCTTCTTGGAATCGGCTATTCATTACATTGATATTAGATATTTGAAGATTTCTACAACAGCATGGAGGGTTAGAAAGATAATTTGTTGAATTGTCCCAACAACTGATCCAATGAACTCTATGCATATCAGAAGAGTTAATATCAAAAAGGACAAAAACAAATAGCATCATATGGCTGATCTTCCAAAAGTGAACAAGACAACAAATCTTGCTATTGCTTCACCTATGCTATTGCTGAATCTAAAATCAAAATACAAGCACAAAATAAAATGCTAAAATGATACTAAAAATAGAAAATATCCATTGGTCTAGAATGCCCAGAGCAGAAGAAAAGAAGAAATGAAGAAGCCATCATGATTTTAAAATAGTTGCTAAAGAAACAATTTATGTCACAGCATCATCATCATCACAGTAAAATAGAAAAAAAAGAATTGCTAGCCCAAGCTTAATTGATAAATCCACATGTTATATATTTGTATGTGGCTGAATTCGAGTTTTAATCTTGAACAATCTGACTTTCAAATGAAATTCAATAAAGTCACTGAAACAGTCTCTACATTGAAAATAAAACAAACTTGGTGATATCAAGTTTATTTTTGTTTTCTCAATGACTATTAATAATTGTTTTTTTAATAAATTAATCTCTCTCTCTCTCTTTCTCTCTCTCTCTCTCTCTTTCTCTCTCTCTCTCTCTCTCTCTCTCTCTCTCTCTCTCTCTCTCGAAGTATGAAAATAAAAATAAATTATTATAAAAGTTTTTTTTTTTTTTTCAAAAGTGATGAATATTGATTTTATCAATGATTACTATTACATGTAACCATTTATATATGTATATTTTTGATGAAATGTCTTTTTATTATACATTAATTCAGGTATTATAAGAAATTTATTATTCTTATCATATATAAAGTTTGAATGCAAGATTTATTATTGGAAAGTGACATATATACACACACCTAGTGGTATAAATATGACTACATGAATACATGTTGAGTATAAATGTACAAATCGATAAGGGTAGAAATTTAGTATAATGAGAAATAGATTTTAAAATAGTTAGTAACCTAGATTAATGGAAATTGAGACAAATAATTTGAAACCGATTAAATATTTCTATTGATATGAGATTAAATTCGCCCACTAAAGATATGAAGATACACACATCACACTATGATATTAATGATTGAGTTTAAATTTCATTAAAGGGAAAAGGGATAAATTTTTTGGTTGTTGTTGTTATTGTTGTTGTTGTTGTTATTATTATTATTATTATTATTATTATTATTATTATTATTATTATTATTATTATTATTATTATTATTATTATTATTATTATTATTATTATTATTATTATTATTATTATTATTATTATTATTATTGTTATTATTATTATTATTATTATTATTATTATTATTATTATTATTATTATTATTATTATTATTATTATTATTATTATTATTATTATTATTATTATTATTATTATTATTATTATTATTATTATTATTATTATTATTATTAACAACAAAGGCAAAACTCCCCATACAGTAGTGCAACCCTCTGCCAACCAGAGTAATCAATGGATGCCAGAAGGCTTGTGCATAAAATCCCTATCTACTGTCTACTCATCCAATATCCCCAGACTAATTTATGGCTTATGGCCATCATCAATGAGGAGCCTTGGATCTGAGAGCATTGCACATAGATCTTATTTTACAACAATTATGTGCTAGTATGAGATGGTGATCATGTGATATTTAGTGGTTTAAAACCAATCCTGCCTAATAGGATATTGATGGCTATGGTTGTTTAAGGGCCAAAGACACCAAAATGTAAGGGTGCTGAATTGAATTCAGACCCATATGACTATATAAGCTATTGGGCTTAGATTAAATATATTTTTGTGTTTCAATTTCATTCTCATGGTTTTGTAGTAAAGTAGAGTTAAATGGTGGCTGCTTGAGGGTTGCATTAGATCCTAAGATCTAGGTGCAGTGCTCTCAGATCCAAGGCTCCTCACTGATGATGGCCACAAGCCAGAAACTAGTCTGGGGATATTGGATGAGTAGGCACTAGACAGGGATTTTATGCACAAGTCTTCTGGCATCCATTGATTACTCTGGTTGGCACAGGGTGGCACTACTGTATGGAGAGTCTTGCCTTTGTTTACAACAATTATGTGCTAGTTTGAAATGGTGATCATGTGATATTATTATTATTATTATTATTATTATTATTATTATTATTATTATTATTATTATTATTATTATTATTATTATTATTATTATTATTATTATTATTATTATTATTATTTGAATGTAATTGCTTTTATTATTAATTAGTTAAATTATGTATTTGTATATTGATGATTAACAAAATAATAAAATTTAATTTGTTTTTGTGAAAAGAAGTTTATATATTTCTTAGAGTTAGTCATTGTCTTGGGATGTTAGTTTAGTCATTAACATCTCTGATGGATTTTAATCATTAAAACATAGTTGAAGTATGTAACAATAATTTGGTAAATAATTGTAGATTGATAAAAGATAAAATTTGTGTTGTGATTTATGCCTAAGGCTGTGGGTAAAAATATCATTGCCATCATCATTATCATCATTGTTATCAATTTAGTAATTAATAAATAGTCTAAATAAATATGTTTAATGGACATATAAATAATGTTTCTCACTTTGTTTGTTTGTTATTTGTGAGTCGTCATAATAGATATGACTACCGTTAAAGATCTCTAAGGATATAGGAAATTACCAACAATGATCAATACTATTAAATATGAGATAGTGAAACTTATAACATCATTAAATATGAATTTGAAAAAGTTATAACATTAAATTATGAAATATGACCTCTTAAATGGTTTTATGATGTTAAAATCTTAAACATCTATATGATAATTTGTCTAATAATTTATTTGCACAACTAGAGGTTAATGAGGATGTTTGTCATTCATGTAGTTGCAAATAATATTGCTATAAAGTGGAAAATCTTATATATCATTGTAAATAATGTACCAACTGAGGTTCAACTAGGTATGATTATAAATAGATATTCAATGTAAATTTATCTAGGTTTGGATAACCTAGTGGTGCACATATATACAGATATATAAATGAGAAAGAAGTGAATAGATAATAAAACGGTTAGTTGCAAGAAGGTTTGTCCTATTTGGGTATAAAACTGCTTATATTGGTTATTGGTAATAAATCTAAAACAATTGATCCATTGTGAATGACTGTAACAATGAGGAGCAGTGAGAATGTGGATTTTATCTAAATTCATTTCATATTTCGTTACAAATGCCGATCAAATCTTCAGGCCATTAAATAAGGGCAATGCAGTATATAGATTCATTACATTCCTTTACAAATGATCTAGATATTTTCATTCCGTTACAATATATAAAGCCTTTGTAATGTGTATGGGGGAAATTAGATTTTATTGAAATTAATGAGTATTTAAAATAAATATAATATAGAAATTTCAAAATTATTATATATTTTTTACTTATTTATATAAAAAATATATATTAGAATAACAAAAACATTTGTATTATTATCGAATATTTTATTTTTTACAAAAAAAAAAAAAAAAAAAAACAACGTAAAATATTATTCATATATATGAACGTCCTGCTTTCAAAATAAAATAGATACTTATAATTAATTGGTGAAAATAATAATCGAAATCAGAAATCATTTTATTGCTGGCTTGAATTGCATTGTTAATTCCAAAATACTTGATGTGAAGTATATATATTTATACACGTTAAAAAAAGATTACAGATGTACTACAACATTACACGTGTATAAAATATATCTGTGATTATATGATGTTACACGTTGAAACATGTGTAATATATATATATATAATGCTGGTAATCTAAAATCTTGTTTAATAACATACATTCGTTTGAACGTACTAAGTTTTGCGATAAGTTCTTAAATATAAACTTTTCTATTTTTTAATGAATTATAAATTGTTTTAGTTCATCAATAAAATACAAAAAGTTGATCATTAAAATATGTTCTCAATAGTTAGAAAAAAAATTATTGAAAAGTACATCAAAGATCTGAAAAATAACTTTGAAAATTTAATAGCCATCGCCAGAAAATTTTATCTTCTATTATGAAAAGAAAAATGTTAAAATCATTTTTACTTTCTATAGATATTACAGATCATAATGACTTAAATTACATGAAAGCAAATTCTTGTAAAATTTTAAAAGTAAAAAAGATAATTTTTATCTCTTTTATATATATAATATTTACTAGAGCTTGATGAAAATACAGTACTTTTAAAGTAAATTTATATATATAAAGGAAGAAAATGAGAGACATAATTAGATAAATTGTTAGATATATTGAACAAAAGTTAAAAATAAAGTTAGATACATAAATAAAATAGACGACAGATTGACAGTGAAAAATATATAGATAGTTAGGTGAAAAAAAATGATAGAAGGGTAGATATGTCTGTAGGAAGATAGATAGATAGATAGATAGATAGATAGATAGATAGATAGATAGATAGATAGATAGATAGATAGATAGATAGATAGATAGATAGATAGATAGATAGATAGATAGATAGATAGATAGATAGATAGATAGATAGATAGATAGATTATTTCATATATAGATATATAGATAGTTGAAGAGACGGATAGATATATTAGAAAATATTTTTGTATAAACACTTTCGTGATTCTATAAAAATATAATATATATATATATTTAGAACTAAAAAAATAAAATTAAATTAAAGTGTTATTACAACATAAAATGTAAGTTATTTTATCTGTATCTATTTTTTCTCATGCATAAACATTGAACTTGTATGTAATCTTATTTATATTTATATTTTTAGGCAAAAAAAATATAAAAGACGCATACATATTTAATGCTTTTATTAGAATTAATAATTTTGATTGAAAAAAAAAAAAAACATAAAAAACTTCAGTCATAATAAAGCGCTTTTTATAATAACAAACCACATTTATACATTAATTTCATTAATTCCTTATGCATGATTCTAAAATAAAGGCTCTAATTTATTTCTTGTGTGTTAAGACATTTAACAAAATAAATGTTTGAATGCAATAAAATTTTACATTAATTACAATTATAATGTGTTTTATTATTAAATACAAAATTCTCTAAACCATAATAACAAACAAAAAATTATTTGTGTCTACAATATATCATTATTTTTGATACTTTATCTTAGATATGGAACACAGAATAGAGTTAAAAAATAGTATCTATTTACAATGGACCAAAAAAGTATAAGATTAAATGAAAATACAAAGTTCAATAAATTTGAAACAATATTTTAAACTTTTGTGTACAAAAAAAGTTAAATTGTTGTAAACACTTGTAAAAATAATAAATAATATAAAATATATTTAGTTTCAAAGAAAACTTTATTATTAATAAAAAAAAATACATTTACTCTTCTGAGTCACTCTGCATATATATGTTTACATTGTAAGTAAAAGGAGAGATAAGGTTACATACATAGAGAAAACAGGAGGGAGAAGATAGTTGGCCAGTGTTTTTTTTTAATTCAAATTAACTTTATTAGAGAAGGCTCTGAATGTAAATTATGTAGTACATTTGGAACATTGGTTCACTGGTGATGTCTTATTCAAGGAAATTAACTGCTCTAATAACATGATTTTTATTTTCTATGAGGTTTGAAGACAATGGTTCAGTTCATTCCATGATTGATTATAAGAATGTTTGGATGCTGTGGATTTTGAACAGACTCCAAGTGTTCTCATAAAGGAATTTTGTTGATAGAATTTCAACTTTTTTTAAATCTTCTTATGAGTCCTGATAAATATTGCTTTTGAATTCAGCAGTAGGATATTGAATGTGATCTTGCTTCTAGTTATCTACAGTGAGTATGTAATAAAGATTGACATTCATATGTGAAGGAAGTTTTGGTCCTTCATGCAATCCTTAATGGATATAATCTTATAATAGTTCATTGATGTATTTTAGACTATAATTAGCATTACTGATGTCAAGCATGTGCAGGATAGAATTGTATGCTTGAATGTTTCTTCCTGTCTGTTACAGACAGGATAGGAATGATCTATGTTTTTTTTTTTAGAAATCTTCTGTAAAGAAGGAAATACTTTGATAAAACTGAGTTCAAGTTAGCTTTAATTAAATAATCTAAGAACTTTGGCTCTATCAATAAAAACTTGAATAGTGTATTGATTTTGTATATTCTTACTCCCAGCCTTGGTCTTAATTGTGAATGTTGGGGGTTTATTAATGAGTGGATGGTCCAAATAGAGATTTTGGTGTGAAAGCACTTGGAGGAGTTACCATTGAATATGTAAAGATGGGAAAAGATTTGGTCTATCCAAGAGAACTTCTCAGGAGGATGGATTTCGGTGTGAGTTATTGGTTCTATTGTGAGGATGCTATCATATTTTTGTGTCAGGTTGATTACTGCTATGTATGCTTTTTGATAGAATATTGCCTGTATGGAATGTAGGGACATTCCATTCAGTTTCCTATGGAATTGCATTTTTGCTGTGCTGATCAAAGAAGTATGGCTCTTCCAAAATAGTCACACACATAGCCTGTAAATTCTGGATAAGAATGTCTTGGTGATGGTAATGAATGGAAGATAATAGCCAATCTTGGCAATAATTTCCATATTTAATAGAGCTAAGTTACCTGTAGAAATAAGTAGACCTTCAAGAGTCCCATGTATATGGTGGTCAGATTGTTTAATAATAGTATTCTGAATATTTATGGTCATGGTGAGTTGAGACTTATATATAGGGAACAGCAAGAAATTTTGGGGATCGGCAAAAAATTCAGAATGGATTATCTTCCCATTTAATATTCATCATGTAGAGGACTTGCTGTGGTTAATGTGTGGTTGAGATGAGATAAAAAACTTGTCAAGTAAAAAGTAAAGCAGTTTTTAGATACTTATGTTATGGGAGGAATATTATGATGTCATCCATGTATGCAACTGTTGTCATGGATTTATTGATTCTTGGTACATAAATTCCTGTGAGGTAATCTTTTATAGACTTTAAAAAGGGTCTATGTAGCATGAAAACAGCTATGCACTAAGTGGAGATATGGAGTGCTTAGGCGTGAGCATGTTTAGACATATCAAATTGATCCCTATTACTCTTCATAGCAGATTATCCATCAACCCTTAGACCACTAGTAAGTGCCACTTATGAGCTGTTTAAGTTGGGAGAGGAAACATCAGGACATTTAGGTGAAATGATTATGTGAGCAGATGCAGAAGGTTGTAGGCTGGAAGTAGGAAAGTCTTCTGCATTGGTGTCTGTTGGCTTAGAGTAAGAGTTCTGTTTCCTTTTTTTTATCTTGTGAAATATTTGAACTGTGAGAGAGTGATTCTTTATAGTTTAATTTAAGTTGGAATTAGTTGAATTAGTAGTTGTCTGATCTCAGAACTGTTTTGTGTGAATTTTGTTGACTTTCTTTTCTTGCTGTATAAGGTTTGTTTTATGTAATCCATATCTGTTTCTATGTCTGGATCAATATCATTGGCTTTATCTAACATCAACAAATTTTGGTTTGTGATATTTTGTGCTGGTTTTGCCTTTGTTTTGTCTTTGGGCTTTGTGCTGGATGGTGTAGGCAAGTTAGAGTGTAATTTTTATGCCCAGGGTGACTTTAAATCTTTTTTGTGTTGTTTTTTTTTTTTTTTTTTGGAATTATATGTATTTGAACTTGTGATAATATTGTTTGAGTGTTTATCAAATGGTACGTCCAGTTTAATTTTCTGCCTTGTTTGGTTACTGTAGCTGTTAAGAGAACATTTTAAGTTAATTTATGATGAGTTTTGAGAAATTTGAGATATGTCCTGTGAAGTTTTTTGAATTAGGTTAAGTGGTGATATTTTATTCCAATTTTCAACAATTCTGAACTCTTCCATGATGTGCATTTGCCCAGAATCATTGTCTAAAATAAAGTGTAAGTTGGATGTGAGTTAATTTATTGCCTGATAGTTAGGTTGCTGCTGACATTTTTGTGATCTAATTTTCTTATTGCCTCAGTAAGCACAGATTTGGGCTATACAGTCTTTTATGAGATGAGTGTGAAGCCCACAGTAAAAGCACTGTGTTCTCACTTTGATAAATGTAAGAATCATTGGATCTCTATTAAGTTTTATCACTGTTGGGATATCTGTTGATTTGGAAATTTTATTTAAATGAATATTAAATTATGTAGTGTTTGATAGTATGTGCCCATCTGATTTATCAATTGTGAAATATTTAAAATTAGAAATTTTGCCAAAATCAAAGAGAAGTTCTTGCAATTGAATGACGTCAAGACCTATTACACAGTTTTTGATTTTTCCATAAGTATAAACATTTTATTTAAATCTATATAAGTGATAAACATATTTTGGATAATTTTGTATGTGTTACGGAAGTTATTTCTATGAACCCATGAAGAAAATTTGATTGTTATATAGTGAGCATTAGGGTAAGTTAGAATTTGATGTATTCCCTCAACAATGTTGTCTTTTTTAATGAGGCTACATATCGCTTTGATTGAAAACTTATATAGCAAGCAGTTTTAGTCTGTTAAGGCCAGAACAACACTCTTGTCACTGCTATAGCTGGATAGTAACTTCAGTAATTTTAATGGGATCATTTGATTGAAGCTTTGAGTGAGACAAGCATACTGTTCATCATTAAAGTTATCTTTGAAAAACCCAGATGGATGATGTGAGGTGTGTATTATGTTGTTTTGCTTTTCAATCTCTTGTTCTATTATATCTAGCATGGGAGAATTAAATGCATCTGAATAATTTGTATGGCATTCATTCTGAAGTAGCATGTTTACAGTAGAGTGGTTTTCATTTATTATTGTATTAATATTTGCATTTTGATTTGTGCATATTTTAGCTATATTTGCATATGATGGTTTAATTTGGAGTATTTTATCATAACTTGTCTGTTGTTGTTCTTGAAAATCTTGTGAATTAGAAAGGCTTAAGAGGGGATCATCTGCAGAGGTAAGAATCAGTAAGTTGACTCTATTTGACTCAATGTTGTGTAGATTATGGATCACCACTTCTAGTAGAAGCATGGGTTTGGAAGGTGGAAGAACACTGATTATTACATCTTCATTTTGAAGCTTTGCATCTTCCTTAAATTCATTTTTATTCCCATAAATTTTTTTAACATATTCTTTATTGATATTTCTGTTTTTGATTATTATTTCTAGTATAGCCTGGTCATTATTTATGTTATAATCTGAAAAGTTCCATCATGAGTCGGATAGCCATTGTAATTGAAATTGTAAGATGCTGATTCATTTTGTGTAAAATTTTCATAAATTTTGTTATACAAAATGCTATTTTTTAGTGTATTATTTATTATTATATCAGAATTCTGTGTTTTTGACTATGATTTTTTATTATTTGTGATTTTTTCTGCTTTACTTTCAGATAAAGGTTCTTTGCCAGTATTATAAGACACTCCAGCTTGGCTATCAATGTAATTTTTTCCTGTAAATAAATATTTGGTTGTTTTTATTTCTTTCTGTTACAGGAATGGTTTTAACTATTTGTGGTTTTATTTCATGTTTATTTAACATTAATTTAGCTGTGATATCAGTGTTATTATGAGTCAAAGGTTGTTCTTCTTTTTGGCTCATGTTACATGTGCTTTTCCCTATGTTTATGCTTGGCATTCATAACTGCGATTAAATTTTCTCTTCCTATAAAATATAAATATCATTTAACTGTTTTAATTTTTGTTGTAATTTTGGGTTGTGTTTGAATTTGAAAATAATTTATTATTTTTTGGCAGATGAGATTCCTGAGATGGTTCATTTTTTATAGAAGCTGAGTAGGGAAACCTATCCATACTTACTTTTAAAACTGTTAAGTCTTCTTTCATGGAGATAGGTTCTTTGTTGTAAAAATTGTGAAAATTATTATCATTGTGAAGATTTTATATAGACTTTTTATATAAATTTTTATAGTTTTTAGTACAGGCTATTTTAAATTTTGTGGATTAGTATGGATTTTTTTTAAGTAATTGATGATTTTTTTTTATAAAGGTTAGTTCTAGCTTTACTGCTACAAATATTTAATATGGCTGTTTCCATAGTTGGCTCATTTTTTAATATACATTGAAATGTGGGGTTTATTCCACAGTTCCATGTAATGAATAATAAAATAAGGCTTACCTTATTCAAATAAGTAACTTTCTAGCCTTGATTCTTGAAATTAAGGGAGATTTTAGTCTGATTTATGAGGGGCACTTTTCTCTTGCTGCTGGTCACTACGATGCTATAGGTGGCATCTATATAAAATATATATTTTTAATATTTTGTTTATTTTTCTATTTTAAAAATCAGAAATAGAGGATTCTTATTATTTTAATAAGTCTAAAGAAAATATAGTGAAATAAAATGTTTTAACTATATATAGAAAGAATGAATTATAAAGTATTCCATATGATTATGTTTAATATTAATAGTTATATTATTTTGTATTTAAATTCTAAAAACATAAAATAAAAGTATATGCTAATTCTATGTCTTTTTATCTGTGTAAAATGGTATAGTTGTGAATGCAAGAAATTCGATTCACTTAAAATGAAATTATACCATACAATTTGATTTTTTGTTCAAATATTATTGCTAAATTATTATTTTTATTGCTTCTAATTTTTTTTAATCATAATAAAATTTAATGATTTTTTTTCAGTGTTTAACAAAATATTCATAATGTTTTGATTTTTAATATTTATTAAGTGTATGCTACAATTTTTTTTTTTCTTTGGCCAAATATAATTTTTTTTAAAAACTTTCCAATGTTTTGATATGATCACACATGTCCTCAACTGGGAATAAAAATTGTATGATCTTCCAGAGATAAAGTTTCATAATTTATGAGGAAAACATTTCCCCCAAAAATATGTACTAAGCTTAATATCTATCAAGAGTTAATTTATATATATATATATATATATATATATATATATATATATATATATATATATATATATATATATATATATATATATATATATATATATATATATATATATATATATTGAAACAGTAAGGTCTGCTTCGCAGATCTTCATTTCACCTTTTCTCACCCATTTCCTACCTTATACCTTAGTTTGAACCCCAATCTATTGTAGTGTGTCTGCAATAACTTATATACCGAAAATCCCGCCTAATTTTAAACCACGAGTACAATGCTCGTATTATATATATATATATATATAACTTATTCCCAAATAAAATAAAATATTATGAATTATGTATTTGTTCACATAATTTACATTTATTTAAAAGTAGGTTATATAAGTTGTAATTGCGCACACACTATGATATCCATTTTAAAACATATCAAAATTATAAATTGTTAAAGTTATTTTGTTTGAATCTATTTCCAAATATATTACCATCATAATATATTTTGATTTAAAATAAAATTCATTTAATAAATATTCGTTTAGTAAATAGATTCAAATATTGCAAGTTAAAAGTAAAATAATTTTTGTTTAATTTAATAAAAGTCATTCCCAATATTTCTTTAAAATAAATGAGGGGCAATAGTTTAATTAGTTAATATTATATAAGTTTATCTAAAAACAGCAGATGTCCACTTAAGGTTTTCTTTAATTAGTAAAAGTAATTTTTAATTAAATCTAGTTTGTAATCTGTATGTCGACAGGGAAATTAACAAAAGAAATTAATTAATGTTGAATTCCTTTAGACATTCGGATAGATTTAATTACAGCTGATAAGCCCGATATATTTTTGTAATGCTCCAGGGCAGTTCTATTGTTAACGTCTACTATAAAAAGAAGGGTTTTCTTTGTTCTCAAGTTTGTATTCTAATGTTTCTAAGAGAAATCATTCTGAGTTGTATTCTAATAATTTGTAAATCTTGACATGACAGAGTAGACTGCAAAAAGGCTATTTCTCTCCAAAATGGTCATATGCTGCCATAGATCATCGTAAGTTATCACACAGGGAACCCTGAACTGCTGCTGCTGCTGCCAAAAATATGAACATTTCCAGATTTTGCTGTTAAATTATATAAAAACCTGCCGACCATCAAGCTGCCTAAAAATGCTTCTCCAGAGGTAACCCTAAATTAACCCAAGAGCTCTTGTTATTCCTAACTAACATGCTATAGCTATTCTAAATTGTTTTCTGAAATTTCACATAACTTTGTTATGTACTTCTTTAAAGTGTTCAAATATAATCAACCGTTTTGCTCTATCCTTGGGTTAATATTTTCTATTTATAAAGCTTTCTTTTATTTTATTATGATAATGTGTCAGAATCGTCTTTGACTGAGTGAACTATTCCCTTTATTGAAAGTAAGATGCCGCTATTAAGGCATATTTTAAATGTATAATTTTCCAATTTTATTATCTTACAAATCACTCGTTTGAGGGCAATTCTTTTCTTTAATACATAACATAATCACATTGTTTAAAATCTACATGTTATTGATTTTAATCTAATATGAGAGTATGTGTGAGGTCAATGATTAAATGTGTCCCCTAATGCATGATTGCGTATATAAATCTATACTTACTTTTAAAACCCGCAAGCATGCATTTTTCTATTTTAATTACCGTGTTCTACTTTAATTATAAAGTTCATCATTGACATCGAGAATGTGCGGACCCTTTTAAATGAATTTCAGGGAATTTGATTGGACATTTCTCTTAATCCAAATAAAACCCATTCAGTATTTTTTATATACACTAGTCTCATATTGCTGGTAAATGAATCGGTTGTTGAGACCACTTTGTTTTATTTTTCCAAGGATTCTTTACACGGCAAAGTCCATTCTTTTCGCTTATTGCGAGTTTCCAGGCAGAGGGTGTCCCAAATGACACCCCTGGGAATTAAATGCAATCGTCACACAGTCACTAAGTTTCGGCTGTTCATAAAATACTTTCCTATGGGTTAGTGGTGAGATGCCCTCCGTAATTATTCCGGATCTTCAATATTGTTTTATTTTATATTTATTTTACAAAGCATCCGTGACGTAAATGTGTCACACCCTCCAACTTTAATAAATTCATTATCAGCAATACTGACCTCCCAATGTAACTCTATTATTCTTATTCTCAAATAAATGCCTTGATCACATTCCCAATTTGTTGCTTAGTAAGCTTTTGTCTGTACTATTCTCGAAGTCAATAAATATTTTATAACACTTAATTTCAAATATTTTCTTAAACTTGCATAATTGCTCAAAGCACCTCGCACATGTTCGTATCTCATCAAGCACATTATCGTAATGCTATTAGCCTGAGGAATAGAATACATCATTTTGTTTTAAAGTCTTTTTGTCAGTTGTGGGAATATAATGCCAATAATTATTTAATATGTGTCTCTGTTTCATATAAGCAGACAGTGGTGTTATATATATATAATTTATATGAATAAATTTTGTGAAATTATTTAAAACTAAATTTGATCTCTTATTTTATTTGATTCCTATCACTGTCTCGGTCTATATATATATATTTTCTGCATTTCTTTTGTAAATCCATAGACGTTAATTAGCCACTCAAACTTCTTTTAGTATAGAGGCTTTTGTTTCTCGCTGACCACCAGGCACTAGTCAAAGGTCATACTAGTAGTGGCATCAGATGCATTGTCACGTAGATGGCACTGTGAAATTTGGGCTTTAAATTCGAACTTAGTATATCTAGAAGGCAACCCCTCCTAGAATGTTCAGTTTTGTGTCTGGGGTTTGAATTCTGCAGTGTGTTAGTGAGATAGACGATTCTGACTGTTACAATATATATATATTTTATATATTTTCATATATATATATATATATATATATGTTCAAAAGATGGCGCTTTACCAAAACCACCGAACAAGTGTAAAATTTGTTTACATAAACGAAAAAAGAATCAGAATTAACTACCTCTTTCATTTGCTCACCCCCAGATCAGATCTAAACACTGACTCTCAAGTGTTTATGCAAAACGTTTCTATCAGATTGCAAGCGTGAATTTTTCAGACCGGTAAAGTCTTCAAACTCAGCCTAGCAAGCCAGATATTTATATGGGTCTGATCTCAGTTCAGTATCACCATATAATCAAAGTCTCTGCAATAAATATCATTGCAAGAAAACTTTAAAGGTACATTTATGAAAAACAAAAACAAGTTACTCACGTAACCTGCTATCACTTGTTATTTATGTTCAAAAGATGGCGCTTTACCAAAACCACTGAACAAGTGTAAAATTTGTTTACATAAAGGAAAAAAGAGTCAGAATTAACTACCTCTTTCATTTGCTCACCCCCAGATCAGCTGATGTATTTAATAAACTGTGATCGATGTCACTTCGATCACACAAGAAATCTACATGTATGTAACTATGATGCCAGGTAAATTTGTCTCTGATATCCATTACATTTATAAAATATTAAACATCAAAGTTATAAAACAAATTTCAATATAACAAACATTATATTTTAATTCTTGAATTAATATAAAATACGGAACATTCATTTATGCATGTGGGAGTCACTCATCTAAGGGAAATAGCTTAATGCAAACTTTTCATAATATTGTACATATAAATACAATAATAAATAACAAAAATGGTTTAGTTATATCACATCATTATGGCTTACAGATTACTTTTAGGTATGATTCTAAAATATTACAATTAATGGTGGTGCAAGAATGAGGCTGCAAAATATAAGATTCACAACATTTTGGCCGAGAGATGCTTCATCATTTAAGTGGAAAAACAAGAAATAGTACACCCATTCTTTTGGCAGGCTATACCTGGAAAGAAAGGTAGACAGGAAAATGCAATGGTCTTCATAGGTTATCCATGCAGAACTTCCACTTTTCTATTAGAAAGTGACCATGGGCATTTATTATGATGGCTAAAACATATTAAGTGAAACTGGAAGATACAGAGTTCCCAATAATCTTCAAATTATGATAAAGCCATAATGATGATGGCTGAACCATGCTAGCAATACTAGAAAACTATAATACATCCTTTAATGACATCAAAATGACTAATGGCCTAAATATAACGTTTTAATTGGCATAATGGCATGGCTTGTATACTAAACCAAATTAAATACTGAAATATAAAACTAGATGAATGTCTTAATAGCATACAATTACATTTCCCTTTTTTTAAACAGGTCTCACATTCATTTGAAATCAATAAGTATTATTTAAACTATAATGTGCAAGGTGCTATATTTAAATGATTATTACATTAACAAATAATGGTCATTATTATTCAAAATATCTTAATTGGATTTTAAGCAAGAGCATTCGTGATTAACATTAAATTTATAATCAATAAATATATAATTACGTCAGTATTATAATAATAATTTGGTTAGAACAGAAATATTATTTAACTAGTTCTCAAACCAGTGAACAATGTCTTTAAAATAAATAATTTAAAGTAATTGAACTATCCCTGAACCACTGGGGATTTAAAGGACTAATCTAATATATAGGCTAATGGAGTTGATTTGACTTGGCATATAAATTACATATAAAAATAAATAGCAAATAATTATAATAATAAAATTTACCGCACTAAATAAAATGTAGGATTTAAACTTCAATCGATGTAAGCATTTACATATATCCTACCTATATATATATATATATATATATATACCTATATATATATATATATATATATATATCAGGTAGGATTATAGAAAGTCTTTCAAGCAGAAATTAAGTATAAATATATAACAAAAACATTAATTATTAGTATAAATATAGGTAAGCTTGAAACTGTTACCTTGGTAATGTTACAATGGCTAGGTGGTTCATTCTTTGAATTTTAGTTAACAGGAATGAGCTTGGTGGCAGAAGCTTTGTGTCAGCATTCTGGAGACAGTTCCCAAGAGCATGAGGGAAAGATGATTCTGGCCCTACTAAACTGATATTTCATTATGCTATTGTACAAGAAAAGTGGAAGAGCAAAAAATCAAAAAGCCAAAGCAAAAAAACAAAAGAGTCCCCTTATCTCCAATCTATCCTATTTATACCTTTCCAATTATGATAAGAATGCCTTGGTTCATTTTCCCAGACATAAAAAGATGATAAGACTCAAATCACATTCCAGCTCAAAAGAACTTAAATTAATATAAATGAATCAAAAATATTTCATTAACAAAATATTTTTAGTTAAAATAAAAATGAGTTTATAAGAAAACAATTTTTCAATTAATGAAAGTCAAGCTTTTAAAATATTTAATTAGTGAAGTAAAACTTTGCTATGGATTAATTTGAACCTGCCAACTTGTTTATATATTGTATTTTCTTACAAAATGAAATTAAATGCAAATAATTTTACAAAAATGCCTCTAGAAACTAGATTGAAAATACTAACTCAACATTCAGCATTTATAAAACATGTTACTATCAATTTGAAAGCCTGAACTTTTCAGACATGTAAATGATTTCAAATCCAACCTTATAAAACAGATACCTCTATGGGTTTGAATTCAGCTCAGTTTCATCATATAGTAATAATATCTGCAATATAGCATCACAAAAGTCTTTATTCGGGTATATCTGTGTAAACTTTATTGAAAATATATATAAATTTATATAAACCAATATTTAGAACAGGTTTAATTTTTTGCTAAGACTACATTAAAAATAATATGAAATTAATTTAACTTATATAAATCTAAGAATCCACAATTCTCTTTCTGAATATGGAGGTCTATTTTTTAATACCATAATAACTTGGATGTGTGTATATTTAAATAAAAATTATTAACAAACGATATCATATTGTAAAGATTTACTCAAAAATGAAGACTTTTTTATTATTTGTCACAAAGGCATGGGCAAACCAATTAGTAAAATAACACGGTAGCTAAGAAAATTTATTGAATTAAAAAAAAATAAAAATGAGATTGACAAATGTATTTTTAAAACTCATATAGGTATTTTAGTGAAAGCCCTTTTTAAATAAAACATATATAGAAAGATTTACAAATTGGTATTACATTGAGAAATATCTGTACCTATTTTATTGGCACAGTTTGTATTTATACTTTTGCACCAGAATGATCAATCACTATTTATGCTTATAATTTTTTTTCTCATAATATGTAATAAATACATTGCAGAACTTTTTTAATTATGTTTTTGGAGTCATTATCAAATGCATATAGACAACATAATTGCATCAATTAATATTTAATTGTATGCAATCGATAATTATTAAATAGTAATTGAAAGGCTTGGACTGTTTTTAAATTATTCAATTTTTAATATTTTAGTTTTATGTGAATAGTTCATTTATAAATATCAATAGGGTGGTTCATAATTATTATATAAAATTAGAATTTAAGTTTATTTTCTTTATATGTCTAATCATATAAAAACATTTCAAAATAATATGAATTTTTCTCTAATGCTAAAATGATGTCACAATGATTGTCAGGGCAATATTTACAAATATTTTATCTCAATATAATAAGAATTTACAATACTCTTCTTACATCTCAATTTATTGATTTATTGATTTTTTCTTTTAATATTTAGCAAGAGAATGAATAAAATTTTGTTATGAAAAAGCACAAAAGTAATTACATAGTTTAATATATATATATATATATATATATATATATATATATATATATATATATATATATAGTAACTATTATGAATTCAATGACAGCTTGAATTAATTATATTATAAAGCTGCATAAAAACAGGTTTAATAAAATAAATCGCCACCACAATTGAGTATTAAATGTTATAGTTATAATAATAATAATAATAATAATAATAATAATAATAATAATAATAATAATAATAATAATAATAATAATAATAATAATAATAATAATAATAATAATAATAATAATAATAATAATAATAATAATAATAATAATAATAATAATAATAATAATAATAATAATAATAATAATAATAATAATAATAATAATAATATTAATAATAATAATAATAATAATAATAATAATAATAATAATAATAATAATAATAATAATGACTTTCATTTAATACCAATCATATTACTAAAAGATCAATTCCTTACTTTCTAAAGTTGTCATATTAGCAGATAAACTACACAGAATAATTGTCTTATCAAAAGCAGTCACTTACAATCAAGCAAATATAATAAAGCTGTCACAGATATATAATCAAACATGCAATAAACTAAAGCAATATCTAGCAACTAACAAAAAATAATTTATCTAACACAGCAACACACATGGACCCATGGATATGTCAGATTAGCATTGGACTAACCTCCATGGCATTATAATGAGATGGTAAAATTTCAGCTGGACACAATATGATCCAACTATATAGTAGCACTTTAAAGGCAAATTAACAAAGCATAACCGATTTAAACCCAAGGAACATTTTGGTAACATCTGAAATAGTATCATCTTTTGAAATCTTAGATTTTATACTCATACAAGCATTAATCCCTAGCATTAATCCCATGTACATGCCCACACAGGATCAACAGTAATTCCACAATATTGTATTGTAACATCTTAGACAACATATAAACATATAAATGTGTCAGCTTGCACATCAACTATCACAAAAGCTATACAATATGAAAAGGCTATATCTGGTTTCAATGATCCCTTTAATTTAAAAAAAAAAAAAAACAAGCACCAATTTCCCCAGTTTCCAATCTGCAGTCAATATCAGTGGAAGCTTTGAGAATAATACATTCTGAAAAAAGTACTGAAGAAAATGAACCATATATAATACCTCTATTATCACAACATCAGTATGCAACAAGTAGTTCATCAACAGATCAAGCAGCACAAATATGCAAAACAATCATTAACTCAGCAATAAAAAGAAAAAAAGCCAAATAACTGTGCATTTACATTTTGAAAGAGCATTTGATTAATGTCAATGAACACACTATTAATTTAACTTAAAAAACAGAAGTATCTTACGCAGTCTTATAAACAATTGCCAATCTGCTTCTAACCAGAGAAATGAGCATGACACCTAATGGGAGATCTTTATCATCTGTCTACCTCAGCCAATCAATCACACAAAGATATCCACTTAGTACACTTTTATTAACATTATATTTAAACCCCTTGATAGATAAAATTAAAATAATCCAAGGAAATCCAATTCCACACACTAACACATACATGCAATGTATAGTTTACATGGATAATATCACAGTATTTTTACAATCAAATAATCAATTACAAATTCTGGCAAAAAATCAACACTAATGTATCAGGCATGGACAATATTCACAAGTAAATTTAACATACAGATATATCAATGAAAACCTAGTATCCTTCTGAATTTCTCTTTCCACTTGAGAATGAATCAAATGAAAAAGAATATACAAAACAAACTTAAAGCAGAAGCAATCGAATCACTGATCACTCCCCAACTCCTATCTTTCAATCTACACACAAGTATCATTATATAGTCAAATTATTATGACAAATACTCACCTACTATCTGACAATAATAAATTTCACAAAATCTTTTATTACAACAATTAACTCACTATGCAATAAGCTATTAAGGAAAAAATAAATAGTAGCCATCTTAATAAAACAACTAAACCAGCCTACAAAATGTAATTGTCTTAGGTTACTTGGAATATCAATGTTTTACATCCAAGGAACTGTAAACCTGCTTATAACTATAATTATACATGTTACATAGATACAGGTAATAATAAAAATTGCACTCACTGTTTGGTCTCCCCTCCACATATAACTACATCTCAACCCTGCTTATGACATGTTGATCCAGAAGAAACAATATAACATTAAAAACAACCCAATACACATTCACAAATACAAAATCTACTGTTTCCAGATCAAGCAGTGAATAACCAACCCACAGTACTGGAAATAAATAATACTCAATTGTTAAGAAAGTTCAAAAAATAGTGGATGGTACCTTTTTTTTATTATCAAACTTAACTTGAATATCTTATCAACAACATACTTTATTTGTAATTAATAATATGCTGATGCATTGTGGTAAACTTTTCTATATAATAATTTTTGTAGGCTTTGTATATCATAATTTCTGCAGGCTTAGAGCTTTCAAAGTTTTGTTTCTCCATAATCATAGCCTCTTTAGATCATTAATGTCATTATATGCAAATAAATGCAAAACTTTCTCCTACATTATCCATTTTCTGGAAATGGCAAAACAAGTGACATTTCTATTTATTGAGTTAATATCACTCATGATAAAATAAGCTTCCTTGATTTTTCTCTTGATGTCATTCTTTTATTTGGTACAAGAGATTTTTACACAAATATTGAATCACTATGTATGTTTTATTACAGATAGGAAAAAACACAAACCCATATTTTATATAACTGTGTAACCCTAGAAAAAGTGCAATTAATGATGCAGAACAATTATAGATATTACCATACTACAACAGTTAACATACTAGATGCATATAAGAACAGCAATATCAATAATTTGTGAAGCCACCTTTAGTTTACATGCATATGGGTGACCCATTTACCATTCCCATTTGGGAATAATCTAAGAAGACACCCCAACACCTACTGTAGCAAACTAAAAAAATCTAGGATAGAGGTAGTATGCTTGCACTACAGGACACTTTTTGGCAACATGTTTTTTTTTTTTTGCAAAATGTGCTCATCACTATGACAAGAACCATAATTAGTACTCTTAAAAACAAATTAAAAAATAAGATCAGACAGCACAACCCAAATGATAGTCAATCATCAATAACAAATAAATATTTTGCCTAGTATAACAAGGTAACATACAGAATGAAGAACTAAACCAGTATTAAAAAATAATCATATATGTAACCCTAGTATAACCTTATTAGACTTAACTATTTGATAATCAATAAATTTTGCTTTGAAATATAATAATAATAATAATAATAATAATAATAATAATAATAATAATAATAATAATAATAATAATAATAATAATAATAATAATAATAATAATAATAATAATAATAATAATAATAATAATAATAATAATAATAATAATAATAATAATAATAATAATAATAGTAGTAGTAGTAGTAGTAGTAGCAATAATGATGATGATGATGATGATGATGATGATAGTATTATTATTTATATGTAAAATTTATCTGTCACGCATTAAGATTATAATGTGTTATCAATTAATGTGAGATAACGATAATTTGAGAAATGATATCTATATAGTTACATGATTAAAATGTAATTAAGATGCTTCAAACATGGGAAATGTTGAAAAAAACAAATTTTTTTTAAATATATATATAATTCAATTTTTTTTTAACAGTTAAGGTACTTTTGGTAAATAATTACTTACAGATTATATTTCAATTAAAATAAAAATGATTATTAATCGATTTTATTAGATGTGATATATATATATATATATACAGATGTGTGCTTTTTGAATTAATCTATAACTCTACATATTATGCATGAGCGTTCTTTTTACAAAAAAAATATAATTTCACTCACATGCCAATCATAAACTTTGGAAAACAAATGTTACAATCATATTTAAAACATATTGTTATTGAGCAATTACATTTTTTTACCTATACTTATAAAAGGGTTATTGGTCAGAATCCATAGAGGACATTAGCATATTTTTTTCTAATAATTAAAAAAAAAGTATTGTTTGTATAAATGTACTTTTATGTTCAATTTGTTTATATTTCTCCTTAAAAACTATTATAAGTTGTTTTAAAAATGTTCTTTAGAGACTAATTAAATATGGTAAAATAATATTTTAATTATCATCTTAATAAATATTTTGTAAAACAAATTAACTTTAAAATTATATTGTTGTTTAAAATTGCAACTTTAATTAAAATATCCCCAGTCGAAAAAAGTGAATTCTTTGAAGATAAAATAAATTCATAACCTGGAAATGGAAAAAAAAAGTATATATGTTGAACTATAGTATGAACAGTATGGTATGAAATTATGCAAGCAACCAACAACTGAAAGCAATAATACAAATGAAACTATATGATCTAGAGCAGGGATACTCAATTTTTTTCTTTCCTGGCTTACATATATTTGTGTGCTACATCAAGCGGGCCACGGAAAATAACTGGTATCACATAAAATAAGTCTGACTTCTCTATTCATGCATGCCACAGCTTGTGGAACACTTTAATATATCTCAGAATTAACATAACACAGACACTTTTATTTGATATAAACATTTATTTAAATATCAGTGTGATTTTTGATATTAAGTTAAAATTTTAACAATTTTAGATAGAACTGGTATATATGTGGTATATGCTACTCTTAATATATCATCAAGGTGTAAATCAGTAGGTCTGTTTCTATGCACATTCTTTACATATTTCATTTTTGAATAAGATGATTCACAAAGATATATTGACGCAAACAATATGAGCAACATTTGTGCACACTTTTTGACAGTTATATATTTTTCAGGCATTCATTTTCAAAATTCCATGTAGTCCTTTCTTCCCTTTGCTCTTTAAAAATGGCTTCCAAATTTGGGTCATTTTTAAATTCAACACATTCGTTAAAAAACTTAACATAATCATGTCCTAATGCAGCTAATTGTGTAAAAGTTGATATTTCTAGGTGCCAGGCATTTTCTATAAGCAAAAGACAATTCTTAATATTTCTTAAATCTTGAAATCTACTTTTAAATTCTTTCAATAAGGTACTTAAATAATTTAAAATAATTACATAAGTTTCTGAAGCAATATAGTATTTGTTTTTGTTTATCTTGGTAATAAATATTTAGTTTTTCTTCAAAAGCAAATACTTTGTTTGTCATTTGTGAAATAATTTTATTTTCACATTACAAACCAATATTAAGATCACAAAGTTTTTCTGTGATGCCACATAAAAAAGCTAAAAGACACCACCATCCATCACTTTCTAGCTCATTATAAGTTTTATTGTTTTCTTGCATAAATGAAATAATTTCATGACGTAATAAAAAAAGTCATTCAAAACTTTACCTCTGCTTAGCCATCACACTTAAGAATGCAAAAGTATATCACCATAATTGCTATTTATTTCTTCCAAAAGATTTTTAAATTTTCTGTGGTTTAATTCTCAGGCTCGAATATAATTCACAGTGTTTATGAGGGATTCATTACAGCATCTAGTTCTTTAATGGATCTATGCCCCCCTCCAAATTTATTTGGTGAATTAAACAATGAAATGATAAAACATTTGGTAGATTTTTTTTTAGTAGGGAAACAAATCTCTTTTTGGATCCTATTATTGAAGGACATCCATCAGTGCACACAGAAACCATTTTTTTATTTCAATATTATTCTTCTCCAGAAAAGTATAAATACTATTGAAAAAATCACTACCTCTAGTTTGATTCTTCATAGGAAGAAATTTTAAAAAAATCTTCACAAATTGAATTCTCTTCCATACAGTATCTGACAAAAATAGGACATTGTGATGTTGCTGAAATGTCAGTCCTAGAATCAACAGCCAAACTAAAATATTTCCAGTTTTTCAAATCTTCTATTATATTATCAAAAATATGTTTTGCAATATCTTCAATATGTCTAATGCAGGTAGAATTTGATAGTTGTAATTTCTTAATCTGTAATAATATTTGATGTTTATTATTAATTTTGTCAAATAATATATTCAAAGCATTTAGGAAATATTCTTTTACAACTTCAGCATCTGTAAATGATTTCATATTTTTGCCAAATATATAACAAATTTTATATGATGCTCATGTCACCACTGCTTCTTGTGAGATTTCCACCAACATAACATTTTATTGCTGTTGCAATGATTTCTTGAAGAAAGCTAATTTTTCACTTCTTATTAAAAACCCATGATTAAAAATGTCATTAAACAATTTATGTTTCATGGTGTAATGATGATCAATGTTATATTTTTTTAATGTGACATTTTCTCGAAAAATCAAACACGTTGCTTAACCTTTGTTATTCAATACAACAAAATATTCCTCTGGGAGTTCTCTTCCAGTTTTTTTGAAACATTCTATTTTTATTCCATAATTTTTGTTTGTTGCTTGAAGACATCATTATGATGTTTAAATTATAGTTTGATATAAAATACTATGCATCTATGGGTATACTAATTCACATAAAAAACTAAAATGTTTCACTTTGCTTTCAAAAACACAAAATATTGATTGAATTAAAGTTTCAAACTTCTGATTGGTCAATTACACAATCTGCAGTAAATATATATATATATATATATATATATATATATATATATATATATATATATATATATATATATATATATATATATATATATATATATATATATATATATATATATATATATATATATATATATATATATATATATATATGTCTTTTTACAATTATATTTGTTTTAGTTTAGTATTTGAAATGGAAATTTATAATTTGTCTGATTACAGAAAGGTTTTATAAAATAAATTTCTATTTATAATTGATGATAACAATCTAACACTATCAAATTATAATAAATGCTTACCATCCAATTATAAATTCCAGAAGTAATCCATTGAATTTCTTATCAATATGTTTTAGTATAAAAGTATTTTTTTAAACTAAAATCTGAGAAACAAACATGTGGAGTAAAAGGAAGCTTAGTAAATTATGTTTTTATTTTCAAATTCAAAATGTAGAAATACAACTGTCGAAGTCATGGATTGGTGTTTCCTTGCAGAGAAAAAAACAATCAATCAGAAGCTTGAAAACATGGATTTATGTCATTATTATACCATTAAATTTAAATATTTACTGATTTTTTTCTCTTGCAAATAAAATAATGAAGGTGCTAAAATCAGAGAAAAAATGTTAAAGATAGTGAGATGTGAGCAAGTACAAGTTATATATGAAAATACTCAGGCATTTCTAGTATAGATTTGGCAGGTTCTTCAGATCTATTAAATTAAAAAAAACATAACGTTATTAGTGCATCAATAAAAGATATCAACCACGCATGGTTATTCATTATTTAAAAAGTGTGTTGTCACATCTGTTGACAATCAGTCTATTGCTGGGCCACACATAAAAGCTTGGCTGGCTGCATGTGGCCCATGGGCTTCAGGTTGAGTTTCTCTGATCTAGGGTGTAACAAAGTATTTATCTGATTGAACTCAAGTTATTAGACAGTTGCATTTACATTAGCATTGACTATAATATATCAGTAATAAACTGGCAAAAATATTGCAAAATGAAAAAATTGATATAATAAAATTCAAAAAAAGAAATAATCAGGAAAAAATGTAAAAAAAAAACCTTCATCATATGTTATATTTATTCGTATTAATTTTTGTTAATATGGATTTAAATTTGTTATAAAAATTATGCAAATTGAACATTGCCACAATAAACATAAAATAAAAGGAGGCAATGTTGATTTCAAAAAATTGTCAAATTTTAATGAATTTTCAATCATTCAATGTAAAATAATAGAATTTTGGGGAACCTTAACTAACTTGAACTATGGGTATAGTGAAATGATGTCTCGTTTTAATTATACAATGTTATATAATTGATAAAGACTACAAGATGTATAGTCAAAAGTACTTCTAAAAATAACTATAATTTATGTGAGTTTTACTGTATTTTGATATATATATATTTTAACAGTCAATGAAAAAGCCTTAAACGTATCCACAGTACACAGGCGCCATCTAGGCATTTGAACCTAGAAAAATTTATATAGTAGGCAGAAACGTAAGTTAAGATTCAAAAAAATCTTATATATATATATATTGAAACAGTAAGCTCTGCTTTGCAGATCTTCGTTTCACCTTTTCTCACCTACTTCCTACCCTCATACCTTAGTTTGAACCCCAATCTATCGTAGTGTGTCTGCAATACACTTATATACCGAAAATCCCACCTAATTTTAAACCACGAGCACAATGGTCGTATTATATATATAACTTATTCCCAAATAAAATAAAATATTATGTAATTGTTCACATAATTTACATTTATTAAAAAGTAAATTATATAAGTCGTAATTGCGCACACCCTATGATATGCATTTTAAAACATATCAAAATTATAAATTGTTAAAGTTATTTTGTTTGAATCCATTTACAAATATATTACTGTCATAATATATTTTGATTTAAAATAAAATTCATTTAGTAAATATCCGTTTAGTAAATAGATTCAAATATTGCAATTTAAAAAATTAAAATCATTTTCTTTAATTTAATAAAAGTTATTCCAAATATTTATGTTTAAATAAATCAGGGACAATAGTTTAATTAGTAAATGTTGTATAAGTTTATCTAAAAACAGCAGATGTCCACTTAAGGTTTTCTTTGATTAATAAAAGTAATTTTTAATTAAACCTAGTTTGTAATCTGAATGTTGACAGGGAAATTAACAAGAGAAATTAATTAATGTTGAATTCATTTAAACATTAGGATAGATTTAATTACAGCTGATAAGTCCGATATATTTTTGTAATGCTCCAGGGCAGTTCTATTGTTAACATCTACTATAAAAAGAAGGGTTTTCTTTTGTTCTCTAGTTAGTTCTAAGTTTTATGCTAATGTTGCTAAGAGAAATCATTCTGAGTTCTATGTGTAATTTGTAACCTTGACATGTCCGAGTAGAGGCGTTAAGATGGCTATGTCCCCTCGGAATAGCCAGCCGCTGCTCCATACCATCAGAAGTTATCACACGGACCCCGGAACTGCCAAAATATGAACATTCCAGATTTTGCTGCTGAATTATAAAACCTGCCAAACATCTACCTGCAAATGCATTTCCAGAGGTAACCCAAATTAACCCAAGAGCTCTTGTGATTCCTAACTAACATGCTATAGCTATTTAACATTGCTTTCTTATATTTCACAAATTCATTATGTATTTCTTTCATGTATTTAAATATACTCAACATTTTGCTCTCTATCCTTGGGTTAATATTTTCTATTTATAAAGCTTTCTTTTATTTTATTATGATAATGTGTCAGAATCGTCTTTGACCGAGTGAACTATTCCCTCTATTGAAAGTAAGACGCCGCTATTAAGGCATATTTTAAATTTATAATTTTCCAATTTTACTATCTTGCAAATCACTCATTCGAGGGCAATTATTTTCTTTAATGTAATATAATCACATAGTTTAAAATCTACATGCTATTGATTTTAATCTAATATAAAAGTATGTGCGAAGTCAATGATTTAAATGTGTCTCCAAATGCATGATTGCGTATATAAATCTATACTTACTTTTCAAACCCGCAATCATGCATTTTCCTATTTTAATTACCGTGTTCTACTTTAATTACAAAGTTCATCATTGACATCGAGAATGTGCGGACCCTTTTAAATGAATTTCAGGGAACCTGATTGGGCATTTCTCTTAATCCAAGTAAAACCCATTCAGTATGTTTTATATACACTAGTCTTGTATTGCTGGTAAATGAATTGGTTGTTGAGACCACTTTGTTTTATTTTCTAAGGATTCTTTACATGGCAAAGTCTGTTCTTTTCATTTATTGCAAGTTTCCAGGAAGAGGGTGTTCACAAATGACACCCCTGGGAATTAAACGCAATCGCCACACAGTCACTAAGTTTCGGCTGTTCGTCAAAATACTTTCCTACGGGTTAGCGGCGAGATGCCCTCCGTAATTATTCCGGATCTTCAATATTGTTTCATTTTATATTTATTTTACAAAGCATCCGTGACTTAAACGAGTCACACCCTCCAACTTTATAAATTCATTATCAGCAATACTGACCTCCCAACGTAATTTTATTATTATTATTCTTAAATAAATGCTTTGATCATATTCCCATATTTTTGCTTAGTAAGCTTTAGTCCGTACTATTCTCGAAATCAATAAATATTTTAGAACATTCAATTTCAAATATTTTCTTAAACTTGTATACTTACTCAAAGCACCTCGCACGTATTCCTATCTCATCAAGCACATTATCGTAATGCTATTAGCCTGAGGAATAGAATATATCACTTTGTTTTAAAACCTTTTTGTCATTTATTGAAATATAATGCCAACAATTATTTAATACGCGTCCCTGTCTCATATAAGCAGACATTGGCGTTATATATATATATATATATATATATAAATAAATTGTGTGAAATTATTTAAAACTAAATTTGATCTCTCATTTTATTTGATTCCTATCACTGTCTCGGTCTATATATATATATATATATTCTGCATTTCTTTTGTAAATCCATAGACGTTAATTAGCCACCCAAGTTTTTTTTCAGTATAGAGTCTTTTGTTTCTCCCTGATCGCCAGGCACCAGTCAAAGGTTATACTAGTAGTGGCATCAGATGCGTTATCATGTAGATGGCGTTGTGAAATTTGGGCTTTAGATTCGAACTTAGTATATCTAGAAGGCAACCCCTCTTAGAATGTTCAGTTTCATGTCTGGGGTTTGAATTCTGCAGTGTGTTAGCGAGATAGACGATTCTGACCGTTACAATATATATATATATATATATATATATTAATATATATATATATATATATATATATATATATATATATATTATTCTGACCGTTTGCCCAATGTCACTAGCTCATAGAGTAGCAGAGATATAAACATTAATATTTAAAACAATAAAATAAAAGAAGCCACTGCCAGTAATTAATACACAAATAGATTTTATTAACGCACATTTAAAATTGAGGAATAAATTTATTTTAACATTAATATTTTTTTTAAGTTTAAATTCAAATTACTATTTAAATAGACCGCACAGATGGATATTTAAATTATATTTTACTTTAGCATGACGAGCATAGATAGTCTACATAGATTTTTTTTCACTTAAAAACTTATCAAAACATTCATTCAATCTCAGACTAAAAGTTCGTAGCCAACCCAATGTCAGCTTTCAGATATATATTTGCAACTAATGTAATATGAAGATGCTAGCATAAAACCATGCCGACAGGAATGGGCATCTGACAGCGTGATATTATTTGAAGGAAATGATCCATGTCTAGATCAGGAAAGGGCATCTGTTAGACTAAGGAATCATGTATATAATTTTTTTTATTTTAAAAAGTGCTAGGTATTGGGGAAAGCGGTCTTTCTGCAGTCTTATAAATCCCTGTCCATAGAGCTAGAATGGGTCAATGGCACAGGAAATACATCTGCCACCATTTCAACGATATGACTGCCTCTTTGGGGTCATGCATTCAGTTGGGCACATTGTCCTGTATGCTAAACACACTTCACATTACATCAATATAAACATCCATATATCCTTCCACAAGCATTGCCCTAACTATGAAACAAATAGCCTGAAACTAAAATCCCTTAAATTATACATAAACAAATTTAAAGTTATTACTCTTTATCCATGCAGCTATCTACACCCAACTTTAATTTAATACATTTTATTTAACATATAGAAATAAATAACCTAGTTAAACACAAACATAAATAATTAAATAAAAAAAATGGAAATGATTGAAATAGCAAACGTATATAAAAACAAATATTTATAATTGATTTAGAGTTCTATTCTTGGTCAGATAAGAATACATTCATTTATATTACTTTTTTTTTTGGATTGATTACTTATTGACGTTATACGGTAATTATTTAAAAGAAAGTTCAATTGGCAAAAGTTTATACTTTACAGATTCTGCAGATTCTGAGGTCCATCTTCATGATCACTTATAGATTGCTTGTTCTTCCTTTTTAAAAATGAAGCCGCCACTTTCCATTCCTTTTTGGTCCCTAACTGTCATAGGGAGGTCTCAGCTGGTTGTCCGGAAAATTTAATTTTATTGCAGACTTCCATATCGTGAAAATCTGCAATATAGCTAGTTATAATGACATATTCATAGTCAGCTCTCAGATAACAATTATAATAATAATCTGGCTTTTATATTTTTATTAGTTTCTTATCATCCAATATTTGGATTCAAACGGCAAGACGTCACTAATCCTCTGGTGTTTCAATTACGGTCCGTGCTGACATTTCTGGTGTTTGCATTGGTCATTTAATTTCTTTGTACTCTCTCATCTAACCATTTAATTCATTTTAAATGCTTCAAGGGCTAGTTTGCTTTTGAACAATCATTTAATTAATAAGACAATCATTTCCATTTTCTAAGATTATAGAAATCAACATTATTTCTATTTTTAACATATCAATCTTTATTATATTCTTACTTTTTTTACAACAAAAAAAAATACTTTCAAATATTTTTATTTTTTAAAATTGTTTTTAAAGTTGTCCATCATGCGATCTATATATATTAAACAACTTTTAATTTTCAGTTTTTTAAGTTTTTTTCTTTTTAATAAATCAAATTTTATTTATGATCTTTTTATTTTCATTTTAAAATAATGTAACGGCATATATTCCGTTACAATATATACATATATTGTACTGGTCAAATATATTTTCCATCCAACATGACCTAAAGCCATGAACCTGGACTTCAAACCCAGTCAAAACAAAGAATTATATCAAAGACCAAACTGAATTTGAACCCAATCCACAAGCTCAGATCAAAACCTAGTGGATAATACATATTGACAGCATATAAGACTGTGCACCATGAACTAGCTCAATGGATGTGGCGATTACTGAGATCACTTATCTTACTCTAACTAATGTATGATAAAATGACAACGGATATTTCTGAATAAATTAACATATGTATATTTGGGTTGCTAATACAAACAGTGAGCACAAATATTTAAAACTAATTAATAAATAATAAACAATCAAGCCAAGTATGTATATAAATGTGTTTAATAATAAGGAAATATTTGTTCAAATATTTATGATGAGTATTATGAATAATATCTAGGCTTTGGAGCATGAATTACAATATACAATAAATAATGACAGTTGTACTCATATGCCCATAATTAATAAGTAATTATTTAAGAAATATATTTATCTGTGCCCTGACAAAGTAGACAAGTGTAAATAATGATACCTATGGCGTTTGTGCCGTGATTTACATATATTATTCGTTATTTGGTATTTTATTTGGAAAATAAAATATGATTATAATTTTATGTAAGAATGAGGTGATATTTATTTTCCACATATCCATAATCAATTCATGAACAGCATGATAAATATGTAAGTATAACTTCAATACTTAACAAAGAAAATTATTTAAATTATCGATAAATATAAAATTGCTTGATTTTAATAAAATCAATTCATTACGATTTATAAAGCACAAGAGTGGGCCTTTATTTGAACTAAGAAATAAAATGTTAATAACGCATTATGAGCAGCAAAATGAATATGAAATAAAATGCTTTGTCAGTGATTCAAGAAGTAAAAGCGTGGCTTAGATTCAGCAAGTCCTTTATGCCCTACAAATGATTCACGGAACATAGGAAAAGCCAGGTCGGGAAACAGCTACAAACCTTTGGTGTTCCAATACAGTGACGAGTGAGGGAGGAAATTATTTCTTTCTATATATTTAATATATCAATAATATCACCGAAATGTCAAACCCAAAAAGCAAGAGAATGGCTCGCGTTAGCAACGTTCTGAATGGTGATGATATAGTGATCATCGTATTTGATTAATAAAGCCCAAATTATATAATAAATGCTTAACGTAATGACCTGATCATATTAGCTTAAAATCAAACTTACTCGGAGCAAATGTGTTTAAATGCAATTATATAATTATAATTATCACGCCCTTTCAAAATACAAATATAAAATACAAGAGTTAAATTATAATATATTTATTTTATTTTCCTTAGTAATCTTTTGTAAAACATTAATAAATGTGATCAATATAACTAAATAATTTGGTGTAACTTAAATAAAATATCAGGGAGCATAGGTTATAAACTGAGCTAATAATACTTCTTAGTCGTTGGTAAAATCATATCAGACATTAAATAAATCCTTCAACTCGATAATTAATAGAACCCTATTAATTTAGTTCTAACAGGCAATAATTAATCTATAAAATTTAATGCTATTCTATTTTCTTAAGGTGAGTTTAAATGAGAGAGATTATTACGAGTTGAAATTATTACTGGCATATTATTGCAAATAAATGTTATTAATAATCATTCAAATGAATATAATTAAAGTTAGTTAAAATGAACCGCCGTAGTAGGAAAAAAGAAAATTAACAATATATTAATTTTAAGACTAGAGATAATAGAATAGAGAATTACTAGAACAAAATTTAACACAATACAAAATGAATAGAGAAATCTAGACAATAGTTAACTTAAAATATGATTCAATCGAGTTCATGATGAAAGTTGTGGCTTATAAAATAGAAGGTTACCAGTTCTTCCATGGCTCGCTCATTGATTCAAGAACATAGAGTCTGATAGGGTTTAGGAGGCAACATAGGTGCACACTTGATTCATATGAATTTCATTTTGTGGATTAGTTTCCTTCTGTATTTCGGCAGCTTATGAATGGTATTAAAAAGTTCTGTTCAGCAGCAACATTTATTATGGAGGACTTCAGGGTCCAGCAATCAGATTCCCAAAGTTAGTCATGTACCATGCTGAAATTACTATTAACAATCATAATTAAAACTGATGGAGCTTCTAGTGGCAACTCTTCTTATTATAATAGTAATGGCTCCTTATAGAAAGTTTTTTTTGGGATATTTATACCCTTTCTTATGGTTTCCTGCCCATTCTTATTTTGATGCCTTAAGACTAAAACATTTACATTATTACAAACCAAAATTTTCTGTAATTGATTTCCTACTTATTCCTCTGGTAATACATTTAAATCCATTAACTTTGAATTCATTTTCTATTTAGAAAATGAATTTGCAAAATCTGAACAAACAATTTTAATTTAGCACTGTTCTTTAAGTTTTAATTATCATTTTAACTAATTAATAAAAGATTCTTTATTGTTTTTGGGAAAGGACAATCAGAAAGTTTATCGAAAGAATATAACTGTAATCATATAAATTTGAACAAAATATTAAAGTATGAAATAAAACATTCCAATGTAATGAAACTTTATAATGAATATGCACAATCCACATCTTTACAATATATATCTTTTCATGAATATTTTATTATGAGGTAATTAATAATATTAGCGAATTTAAACACAAGACAATTAGCCTCAATAAACATTTAAAGAATAATATATGTTTTAATGGAAGTCAGCATATATTGAAGATAGTATAAAGTCTCATTACATTTGGAAATATTCACTGTTAGTGACAGACTTTGACTAGGTTAAAGGTGGAATCACATGAAGCTCGGATCAAACTTAGATTCGACCGCTTAACTTAGATTCGACCGCTTCAATATATATATATGTATATATAAGATTTAAAACATATTACTGTGTTGAAATAGCTAATATTTTATTTTCTCTTATGTATGTGAAACATCATATTGTAAGTAATGCAGTGAAAATAGTGCATCAAAAATCATATAATAATTTTACTGTGCAGGGCAATAATTTCTATGGAAGTAATACTAAATCGATATATGAATACTTCTGCAAATCAGTTATGAACTATTGTCATAAATATGAAAGCATGGATGAATTTTATACAAAGTTTGTTAAACATAAGATAACATTTAAATGTTTTTGTTTGCTTTTACATAGTGGAACAGTCTGTAGCTCAAAGTCCAAGAATTGTGGTTTAGACATGAAATTTGCAGTCAATGAGCTTTTTATGTTCTTCTGGGCATTAAATAATGCAAATTATTTTGTTTGGGATTATTTGATGCAGATTTATATGGACATCAAGGTCCATGAATTGGAGCCCAGAATTATCATTTAAAATGCCTAAACTTCTGAGCAGTACATTTGTTCAATTATTTGTTTTTATTTAAAATGCTTCAATTATAACCTATAAGTGGTATTTTTTTTTATTAAATGGATATTTAAAACTATATATTATATATTCATATAATACCAATGCAGAAGCATATACTTATAACCAATACCAAACACATTCTTAATTAAATGAGGAAATAGAGCCCATGCAATACACAGATTCAATATACAAATAACATCTTTACACAGATTTGTTATTTTCCATTTAATTATTATGAAAATAACTTTTTTTAATCAGTATTTATAAATATTTCTTGATTATTAAGACTTTATATAAATATATCATGTCATTACTATAATTTATTTTTTTTATCTAAGGACATCATTGTGATCTACAGCTTTTTTAATCTTTCAGCTCTATCATTTTGCAGATTTCTGTATAAATTTAAATAAATCATGAAGCAATTATTCTGAATTATTGAAACATTAGACAACATATTAATATTTTTACACCATATTTCGACATATAACATACTTTTAAGCTTACAAAATAATTAACTTTTTTTAACCAAACCATATATATATATATATATATATATATATATATATATATATATATATATATATATATATATATATATATATATATATATATATATATATATATATGCAATTTTTAATGAATTAAAAAGAAGCAAGTATCCACAATCAGAAAATAACTGTTTTTGATATCATCTTACAATCAATCACTCAAAACCTTTCTTATTTGCATATGAAACTCAAACCAAAATGTATGTATAGTTTTCTTTTAATTTAAGCATTAATTTACTAATAACACAATTATTATGGAATAAACTACCATATTCTTACACAAAAACAAATATATCTATAACTAGGACACCTATAATGTCTTATTTTGGAAGTTAAATCATATATTATTATCAAATGGTTCTTTTAAGATGATATAAAAAGTAAAATTTCTCCAAAGGTAGGCTCTTCATTATAACTTCAATTTTGTGATTTATTGAAAAAATGATAATTCTAAGGTAATCAATGAGTCATATTGTGTGTGGCTAAGGTTTTTTCATGCATTCTTTGGCTTGATACTTAGCCCAATGCTTATATTATTTGACAGATAACATTCCATCAATATTTAAAGATTCAAACAATTTTATTTCTATTATTTAAAACATAGATCTAGCTAAAAGTGATTTAGTGGACAGTTTTGATGTCTAATCTTTGTTTACTAATATTCTTATTAAAGAAGTTTTATGTATAATAGCTCACTACATCATTTACCTGATATATTATTTAATTGGCAAAACATTTCATAAAAAATAGATTTTTTATTCATGATTTAAAATCCAAAATATAAACAAATTAAATGATTTTGTAAGGGTTTTCACTGCTTAATTACCACTCTGTTTCATGAATAAATATAAAGTTTTAAAATCATTTAGTATGAGACATTCTATTTGGCTCAAATATATGGATCCATATGTTTGTTATATTGCCTCATGGTATTGGTGCTTGAATTTTTTTCATTTTAATGGATGACATTCTAATATTAAATTTACCATGGAAGTTGAAAATTATAAACACTTCCTTTTCTAAATGTCATAATTGGTAAGAAACATGATGACTCTATATCAATGTCTGTTTATAGAAAATACACCTTTGCAAATTGATATATTAATTTCATTTCTCATCATCACCCTGATATATATTTTCTTGGCAAAACTTTTTTGATGAGAGCATGCTGTTTGTTTGATAAAAATCATATTGCTCAATAAATATAACTAACTCAACTTGTTATATAATTATTTTATCTTATATTAAAAGAATTCCTGATAACACTGAAAGAAGACTCATTTTCCACTAGCTAATTTTATCTGCATATATAAAGACTGAGAACGTTTGGAATACATAATTTTATGTTCACAGTGCTTAAATAGTTATGTTGATCAATCCAATAGATGAATTAATGTCATAATTAGGGAGCATAAAATGCCTTCAATAAAAAGATTGAGTTTAAATGAAAGGATAAAGGTTCATAAAAGTAGAGTTAAAATATATATCTTAGTTCTACTTTGTACATCCATGAAAAAGATACAGGCCACACTATTAATTTTGATGAAGCTAAAGTTGTCTTCTTTGAGAGAAATGAAATCAAAATAAGAATTAAAGAATCTTTATTATTGAAAATTTATTATTCTGAAGCAATTAACTTACTTAAGAGTTCTTTTAATATTAAGGGTGGATGGTAAGTGAATGGATTTGTGGGTAATGGTTAATATTATATATATTATATAGTATTTGTAGTTCTTTACACTAGAGAAGTCTGCTTGTAGCAGTGAAACCTTTGGTTATGTTTTAATATTATTTTTATGTTGGTCTAGTTGAATTTTGGATTTGGGGTTATATATATATATATATATATATATATATATATATATATATATATATATATATATATATATATATATGTGTGTGTGTGTGTGTGTGTGTGTGCGTGTGTGTGTGTGCACATGTGTGTGTGGGTGTGCATTAGTGTTTTAACTAGTTTAAAATCTAAATGAGTAATTTTACTGTTTATCACCTGTTTATTTTAAATAAGAAAAAAACATATTTCCAATTAGTTTGCTTATTGGTATTATATTTTAATATCATCTACATTTTATTTGACTCTTCTAATAATCTTTTCCTATAAAGTTTACATACAAATTTAATTTACATTTACACTTTTATTAAAGTAGTATTTATTCCAATGCTATATAATTATTTTTATAGTTGTACAATATATTTTAATACTATTAATTTAATATAACATATACACCTTAAGTTACAATCTACAATGGAGATTAACATATGATTTATTTTAACTCCTCTTGCCTACAGTTTCAACTGTCCAGAAATCATCATCAGAGCTTTTATTCATCAATGCAAATAAAAAGAAATGGGAAAAAAAATTAATACTAATAAAGTCACTAATATTATTATAAAATATGTTATATGATACAGCATTACTATTCAACTGGAGATAACAGTTTTGTTTTTTAACCTGTACAAATGTAATATTCATTATATATTTAAAATGCATATTGTAAATACCATTTTCATCAAATTAGCCTGTGATTAATATACAAGAATTTTCTAAAAGAAAAAAATATTTAGTGAGATCCTTTATTGAATTAAATTCATTTCCCTTTTACTTAATAATTACTTATTTAATAATTTGTCCCATTTACTAAATAACTCCAACTATTTTTTATCAAAATAGTTTACCAGTAGATATTCAATGTATTCTCATTCAGACTAATGGCATTATTATTACACTTGGGTCCTTTTTTATGCGGATTTATTTAATGTGATTTTGAAGTTACGTGATTCACGTTTCTCTGGAAGTCGAACCTCGATAATGCGCGATTACTTTAAATAATAAATTTTGCAAACTTACATCATATTGAAAGTAATAGCACATTATTGGAATTCGACTTTCATCTTAGTAATTTCAATATTTTCAGTGCAATAATTAAATTAAAATCATGATTTCCACATTTTATTTATACACACATTAAATTTTACAAGATTATAATGTAAATTTGTTCAAACATTGTGCATGTTAATTTTGCATTTTAAATGACATTCTGTTTTTTTTCTTTTTAAAAAAGAATGTAATCAATTATTAATCATTTAGTGTCTGCAAGTTTATTTTTAAAAGGTGAGTAATAGCATTGGGTACAATTAAAATTGAAAATTAAAAAAATAAAGACAAAAATAAGAACTTAATTTTTAGTTGTTAGATTAATTACTAATTATATTGTCACCAGAAAACAATAAACACAACATGAGAGTGATTTTGGTGCTAGTTGTATTTCCTCTTGTGAAGAATCTGATTTTTTACCAGTTTGCAAATGAATCTGTTCATCGGAAAATCATGATAATAATTAAAACGTGTATAAAAAAAAGTAAATTACTGTAAATTATGCATAAAAATATATTGTTTTGAATAAAATTAAATATTATAGTTAAAAAAAGTTTGTCTTGTATTATTTTTTTTCAAATTTGAAATTTTTTATTAGTCATATTATATTTCCTTATTTTTTACTGTGCGAATATTAAAGTAAATTTACATTGGTGCTTTGCTTTTACGCAATTTTTGAAAAATCACAGTCTGTATCCCCCCTTTTTCAATGTAAGTTATGTCTATTTTTGCACGATTTCATTTGCGCGTGTTTTCTGAGGAACCTATCTATCATGTAAAACAAGACTAGGTGTCCTTTTAACTTTGTAGTTATCTCCAATGCATATTTGCCAGTTCATAAATATTTAACAGCAAAAATTGAAAATAAAATTATTAGTGTAATAAATATATAAGGTTGTCAGTATCATAATATCTTATAAATAATATGCAAATATAAAAATACAAATGAGCCAAAACTGCTACTGATTGGTTGTATATTTACAAGAAAACAGATGATACAATACATTGTTAGATTCTTTATTCTTACACTTTGTGTATGATTTTTTTTTGTTACATGGAAGAGAAATTGTTATTATTGGTAATTTATTTACATATTTGTACCTATTTATGAAACATTTTTTTAAATTATTTATTTTATCAAAATAGTGTGCTTTCTATTAGATATTATTTCAAAATGTTTGTTTTTAATAAGATATGTAAAATAAAACTGTAACTATTTTAATTGTATAGTAAATTGCAAGAATGAGCCAATGGATGATGCTGTTAAGTGAATCTGAATGTTTTCATTAAGGCTGGAGATCTGTCAATAAATAATCAAGCTTCTTGGAAGTAGAGTCAGGGAACAGTCACAGATCTGAATGTCAGTATATATTTTTTTCCAGACAATAGCAATTAAGCTAAATGGTTAATCACATCATGGCAAGTTCACACTGAGGACTGAAAGCCAATAGAACCAAATGCTGACATCAGACAAGTTATCAAGTACAGATGGAAATGTCACCAGAATTAGTACAGCTGGAAGTATTAGAAAAACTACAATGCTATACATAGTCCTTTCCTTCACAGTTCACCTGGAAATAGGAGCTATACCTCGTTTATTGTTTTATATGAAGTGTACTTATTGTAAATATAGTGTAAATACACAAATGTATATTAGTTTTCAAGTTTTATTAATAAATATAGTATAAAATGTATTTACACGCGTTTGTAGTTATATATAGATACATTAAAAACATAACATGCATAAATAAGTCTTTATAGTTTATTCAGATTTATTTCATGATGAAAAAAATATAAATTAATTACTTTATATAAACTGACATTGATTTAATTATACTTTGAAACTAATCGAGTTTTACATTTTATTTTTCTTTAAAATTAATCCATTTTATTTATTATAAACTTTGATTTTTTTCCAGCTAACTTTAAGTACATTTATTACACATTTAAAACCATTTATTTATTACAATTCTACAAAACTCTAGGTATTTCTAATCTCACAATAAGATTGAAGCTTTTAACTTATTGGTACTTTCTAGAAAATTATTATAAATATTATATTCTAAATACTACTGTGTTGATTATTTTTAATAGATTATTTCAGTTTTAGTAATAAACTCAATAAGATAGTAAAAATAACATTTTATACTCACATAATTTTTTTTAAACTTTAAATAAATAATTCATTCTTGAACTATCTTTTTTCAGTTCTTTTTACTTTAATTAATATTAAATTAAACAAACTATTCATTTTCTTTAAAAACAA
Source organism: Epiperipatus broadwayi (assembly GCA_028023455.1). Lineage (NCBI taxonomy): Eukaryota > Metazoa > Onychophora > Udeonychophora > Euonychophora > Peripatidae > Epiperipatus > Epiperipatus broadwayi. Next base: position 51,900 of record JAQFVV010013027.1, on the reverse strand, counting down.
CTTTCCATAATATAATTAAGACATTTTAATTTTTAACTTTTCTGCTTTTGCAATTTAAAATAGCATTGATCAAAATATATACTGTATATGTTTTGTCCATATTGTGAGTATATATGGAAATTACGTTTTAATTTGCTTCATAAACATATTGTCGAAATAAAAGCGGAAAGTTTTTAAATAATTTGTTTTTGCGATGTTTGCCACATCGTTTCTAAGCAATTTCTCTTGAAATATTTTATTTTAATTATTAAATGGAGTTTCCAAACTATTGCAGAAAACATATTTTGCTTTTGTTTTATATTATTTTAAATATATTTTAAAGCATTATTTATAAACAAAATAAACATATTAAAACAAATACAGACTGTCATTAGTTATATGAATATTATTTTTAATTGTTAGACTTTCAGTCATATTCCTGTTTTCTTTCAACAATTATGCACTTCTATATAAGTTGGTACTGATTTATATAAAAAAATATGTACATAATCATATATTAATATCATTTTTTTCAATTACTATTACCAATAATAATTATAAAATAATTTTAATTATTTAGCTGCTAAAAATATTGCCGCTATTACAGCTAAATTGTAAATATTATTAAAGTCTCGTTAGAAAATCTTAAAGCAAAAGTAATTTACTAAATTTTAAACATAAATTTCAATTCATCTTTTTTTATTTCCTTTTTATTAAAAAAATGATGAAAAAAACTTATATGTTCAAGTTATCTTAGCAAAGTAACAAGTCGTGTAAATTTTAAGTCCGTGCCTACTTTAGTATTATTTCCAAAGGCCATTTTTAATGGGAAATAGTAACGCAATATTTTTTTTTTCCTAAAAAATATAGAAATCACATTTTACTTTCAACTTTAAAATAAAAATGAAAAGTATTAATTCACCCTGAAGTGTCATATATTACTTTTTTATATAATTATAATTTTTTGGATAAAAAAAGTATTCAGCTTGTTCTAAAGAATCATAAAATAAATGAGTAAGTAAATAAAAGTTCTTAATGATTAATATTTTTAAATAGAAAAAGGAAAATTTCTAAAATTATAAATTTGTAACATTATGCATCCTTGTAAGTTTTTGAAGATTTAAAAAAAGTTATATGCACATATAATATATAAATACGAGTATAATTATACTTGGAGTTTATATAAATTATAGGAGATTTGAACGTAGACTTCCAAGCTCCGTTTAATTATCCCCTCTTTGATATACAATGGATACTCAATACCACACACGTGAAAAAAAAAAAAATCTTCAATATACATATTACATGTTGGACTAGCACACATTAATTGGTCCAGATCATCTTCTTCCACACACATATATTGAAATGTGAATAAAATTTTGATATTTCCGTATATTTTAGCGGAATAATACCGAATGGAGAGGTTGGGCTTCAAGTTTTGGTGCCAGCATATGGTTTCTCACAGAGCTATCAGTCCACAAACCCCATGTTTCACAGCGAATATATATTTCCCCTTGATTACAAATGATTAAAAAGAACAGTTGGTGTGGGTGACTTCAGATTTCCAAAGTTCCAAAATGATAAAGCAATAGTAAAATGTGAATATCAGAATGAGACAATTACAATATGACTGTAACACTAAAACTTGGATAATATAATTAACACATCAACATTTACAGCCTATTGTGTTTATTTGTTGTTCAACTAACTGTTGAAATAACAAATCACCTATGAAATTAAAACTAATAATTATTCATGGGCATTATGGCCAATAATTATTTATGTATTTCTTATAGTAAATAATTGAAGAGTTAAGTTGGACTTTGATTCCCATATACATTTTAAAATAATACATGTATAACTATTCCCTCCAAACAATGGCAGGTGATGACGATCTCAATGATAAAATTCATGATTTTTAAATAATAAGTGGAAATGTCAAAAGAGCACATCCATTAATAAAAGATTTGAGAAACAAAACAATAAAAAAGCAACTCAACCTGACGAGAGATTAGCATACAAATAAATTATATATATATATATATATATATATATATATATATATATATATATATATATATATATATATATATATATATATATATATATATATATATATATATATATATATATATATATATATATATATATATGGAACAAAATCAAATAAATACTAAATAGAGCCACTCAAAGTTATATATATTTAGATTTTTTTCAAGTGATATAAATGTTTGAAAATACATTCACATAATATTGGGTTATAGAGAGTTAGCACACACTTAAAAAAATATAGACTCATGCAGTCTGAACAATAAGACCCAAAAGATTTGCTACACATTATTTAAAATTATAGTGGCGATTACAGATTAAGTCAACTCTATGCAATTATAGGTTATCTCTGGATCTTGGGAATGATTTTGTGGATAGATCTACTTCTCTCCAGTGCTTTATAATGTTACATACAGGGATAAATATGGAGCAAGCAGCAGTTGAAGTCAGCATTCACGTAGCCATCCTTGTGGTCAGATAAAAAGAGCATTACAGCAGCAGGTGTCAGACACCCTCAAGATATTCGGGGAAGATTGAACTCTCTTCTAAATTTTTTTAATAACTAACTTTCTTTTGACTTTTCTATTTTTTATGTCTTTTCTCAATCCTTTTAGAAATATATTCTTTTTACTTGCTCATGGCTATCCTGGTAACATTATTTAACTATATATTAGTTTTCTTTTAATGCTGCTATAAAAAACTGATAAGGCCTGATATACTTTTTTTTTTCTTTTAATATATTTTAAATTTTGAAATAGATTTGCAGATAAAAATAAACAAAGAAATTCATTAGCAGTTTAATTAAAATCTTATTTTTTTTCTTTTTTTAAAATTACTGAAAATAATTTGAAATTATTTAATGGATTACTTCCACTTGGTAACAACCTCTTAAGAGTGTCTGGAGCCTTCAAAGCCCATTATATAATAAATAGGATTAATTGTCTATATAAAAACAAATATAATTTTCATCAAAAATCTTAATAATATTATTGATTCAAAATGTCACCCACATGACTGTTAGCTTTTACAATATGTATTAAAATAATTTGCTAAATATTATAATCAAAGTATGTGTGCATCAGCACATACATATAATAAATTCTGCATTTCTAATCCCAAAGTGGTTATCATGGAAGGTTAAGCATGAAACTTGATGTGATTATTCATTGACTGCTTCAATATATATATATATATATATATGTCATATTATTCTTACTATTTACGGGATATTCCGTGTAGTGAAAAAGCTAAATGCTGACGTTTCAGTACAATATCAAGTACCTTCCTCAGAGCGTCCTCTTTCTCAAATCATAAGAATGCATGTGAGATTTAAAATCGTTTTTATCGTTTTCTTTCTCCTCATATTTAAATTCTATTGGTTGAGAAGTTTTAAAATTTATTTTCTCTTCCAATAGTTTTTTCCAAATGTTGTTAATCTTTTTTAACTCACACCTTTCATTTATGCTCTTGGGCCTTTTAAAAATCTCTATAGCTTCTCTTAGCAATCTCTGGTCATATTGTTCAATTTTTGCTAAAATATTTGTTTTTTTCAAAATTGATATCATGATTTGTTAATTTAATATGAGAATAAATAGCTGATGAATTGGATTTTTCTCTCACTGCCAGAATGTGTTCTTCCTTTCTAATATTTATTCTATTATTAGTCTGTCCTATATATGTATGTGGACATACCCTACATGGAATTTCATACACACCATGACACTCCAAAGCAAATTTATCTTTAGGAAGAGGAAATATTTCACTAATTTTTTTATAAGTAGTGTAAATTGTGTGAATATTATTATTCTTTAAAATGTTACCAATTCTATCAGTTACTCCTTTAATATATGGCAAAATTGTCTTAATTTTTGATGTATCAAAATCTTTTTTCTTTTGATATGTATAAGACCTATTAATAATTTTGTAATTAAAACCATTATGAAGAAGCATTTTATTAGTAGCAAAAAGGTCCCGGTGAAAATGGCTATCATCAGAAAGTCTTTGTTCTATCCAATAATGTCTTTGCCACTGAAAATAGTTGTGCAGGATGGTGATGAGAGGAAAAATGCAGATATCTTCCAGTGTGTGTTGGTTTTTTATATATACCATGGGATAAAGAACCATCTTCCCTTCCTTCAATCAAAACATCTAAAAAAGGTAATTGATTATTATTTTCTATTTCCATGGTAAATTTAATATTGTTGTGAAGAGAGTTTAAAAAATTAAAAAAGTCATCAAGAGCATGCTTACCATGAGGCCTCAGCCATATAGATGGTATTTTAACTGCTAAAGTCAAAATTTTATTTTCCAAATCGTCCATAAAAATAGAAGCTAATGCTGGAGAAATTGGTGAACCCATAGCTAGACCTGACATTTCTTTATACATCTGCCCATCAAAAACAAAAAAAATGTATTCAATAAGAAGTGTTCAATCAAAACCACAGCAAAATTAGGCAACCGAATATTTTTTAAAACTTGAATCGCTTCATTTACAGGTACACTAGTAAAAAGTGAAACAATGTCAAAACTTACCAAAATATCATTCTTAGTCAATTTAATATCCCGGATAAGCTCAAGAAAATGATTAGCATCTTTAACATATGATGGCATCGTTATTAAATGCGGCTGTAAAAAAGAAATCATCATATGTTAAAGATGCTAATCATTTTCTTGAGCTCATCCAGGATATTAAATTGACTAAGAATGATATTTTGGTAAGTTTTGACATTGTTTCACTTTTTACTAGTGTACCTGTAAATGAAGCGATTCAAGTTTTAAAAAAATATTCAGTTGCCTAATTTTGCTGTGGTTTTGATTGAACACTGCTTATTGAATACATTTTTTTGTTTTTGATGGGCAGTTGTATTTTTATCAAATGTCAGGTCTAGCTATGGGTTCACCAATTTCTCCAGCATTAGCTTCTATTTTTATGGAGGATTTGGAAAATAAAATTTTGACTTTAACAGTTAAAAAAACATTTATATGGCTGAGGTATGTTGATGATACCTTTGTTATTTGGCCTCATGGTAAGCATGCTCTTGATGACTTTTTTAATTTTTTAAACTCTCTTCACAACAATATTAAATTTACCATGGAAATAGAAAATAATAATCAATTATCTTTTTTAGATGTTTTGATTGAAAGAAGGAAAGATGGTTCTTTATCCCATGGTATATATAAAAACCCAACACACACTGGGAGATATCTGCATTTTTCCTCTCATCACCATCATGCACAACTATTTTCAGTGGCAAAGACATTATTGGATAGAACAAAGAGACTTTCTGATGATAGCCATTTTCACCGTGACCTTTTTGCTACTAATAAAATGCTTCTTCATAATGGTTTTAATTACAAAATTATTAATAGGGCTTATACATGTCAAAAGAAAAAAGATTTTGATACATCAAAAATTAAGACAATTTTGCCATATATTAAAGAAGTAACTGATAGAATTGGTAACATTTTAAAGAATAATAATATTCACACAATTTACACTACTTATAAAAAAATTAGTGAAATATTTCCTCTTCCTAAAGATAAAATTGCTTTGGAGTGTCATGGTGTGTATGAAATTCCATGTAGGGTCTGCCCACATACATATATAGGACAGACTAATCATAGAATAAATATTAGAAAGGAAGAACACATTCTGGCAGTGAGAGAAAAATCCAATTCATCAGCTATTTATTCTCATATTAAATTAACAAATCATGATATCAATTTTGAAAAAAACAAATATTTTAGCAAAAATTGAACAATATGACCAGAGATTGCTAAGAGAAGCTATAGAGATTTTTAAAAGGCCCAAGAGCATAAATGAAAGGTGTGAGTTAAAGAAGATTAACAACATTTGGAAGAAACTATTGGAAGAGAAAATAAATTTTAAAACTTCTCAACCAATAGAATTTAAATATGAGTCGAAAGAAAACGATAAAAACGATTTTAAATCTCACATGCATTTTTATGATTTGAGAAAGAGGATGCTCTAAGGAAGGTACTTGATATTGTACTGAAACGTCAGCATTTAGCTTTTTCACTACACGGAATATCCTGCAAATAGTAATAATAATATGACATCTTTTATCCATGAAAACATTAGAATTAACAATATATATATATTGTGAATGTTCAAATTGATGATCCAGGTATATATATATATATATATATATATATATATATATATATATATATATATATATATATATATATATATATATATATATATATATATATATATATATATATATAAAAACATAATAGACAATTCAGTACAATATAAGTTTAACTAAATAGGATCGATATTATTTTATATATTTCATATATGAATGCAGTCACCATAGTAACATTATTATATACAGTTCAATGTTTTTTGTGTTGTGTATATGTGTTTATAAATTAATTTTAAAAAAAATATTATTATTAAAAAATATAGATATGTGTAAATTATTGATGTTTATCAATAATTTAAAAGGTTATTATATCAATTTTGTATTTTGGTTTGTAAAATAATAAAAAAATTGTAATCGAATTTGGATTTAATCTTCATGTATCTTTTTCTCCGAACTTACCCCATAACCACGCCAAAACAACTATAAGAAAATTGATAGAATTGAGTTTTTTTTGAGTAAGATTGTATGGTCGTCAAGATACGAAAAACGTCAGAAAGAGAACATATAAAAAAGACGCAACAGAATATAACAGGACTCTTTATCATTTTGCAATAGTAAAGGATAGATCTATTTTCTGTGTCTTAACAAATAAATTTTTTCAATATTTTTTTTTTTGTGTGTAAAACCATAAAACATGGAAAAATAGTGGAATTATCTGCCCGTTCAATCATTTAGCGGGCAGTTGCGAAAAAGGTTTCCGGGGAAGCGACAGCAAAGTAAAAAAAAAAAAACCTATGAAAAAAAAAAATGCTTTATAAAAAAAAATGGATTGGCGTAAACATCGTCTCACGAGCAAAGGAACAAGACCCAACTGGATCAATTCACATCATAATAGGGATAATCAAAGTGCACTCACCTCTTTGGACAAAAAAAAGAAAACTTTTAATGAAGTATTGTAAAGTTTACGATTACTATTTCTGACGGAGAAACTTCTCTTTACACTATAACTGAAGTCAATCGATAGACCAATAAATAGTGAACGAACAGACTCATATATATATGGTATGATTTTTTTTTATATGAAATGTGTGTGTATTAATTTTTTTTTTATATGTAATAAAATGGGATGATTTTTTTTTAATTATCTCTAAAAGTAATATAATTTATTAAATGAAAATGATCGGAAAGACTCAAATATATTTATTATTTCATATTCATTTATCCGTAATTATTTTGATAAACAAATAGATTTTGATACCCTCCTATTTCACATTTTGGTATCGGTTATATGTAAATTTTTTTAGTAAAATATCTAAGAGCCTTTCCCGTCATTTACTCATTCATTTTTTTTTTGTCGTTATCGTTATTGCAACACATATATAGAGATACACATAGCAATTTGATCATTTTATTTAGTCAACCAATCTAAAATATAAAGTCATTTCGGATGTATTTTATCATTAATATTGCCAATTTTCTTTTCTATAATCTAATAAATTGAGTTAATTTAAATATCAAGACTAGTTTAATTATTTTGTTTTATTTGGATTGTGTAAGACGGCGTAGCTATTTAAGTAACAGGATTCAAACTCAGCTTGGTAAGCGAATTGGAATATAAGATAAGGTATGTTTGCTTATTAGTATTTTATTTTGTTTCTATATGAATTTCATATTTATATTTGCATTCGAATATTATATATATACATATTATCATTTATCTTAGTTAATATTACAAAGTCAATCATTTCATGTTTGTCTGATTCCGTCATAAAAATCTAAATGGATTATACTTTATCGTTTGGTTCAGAATAATTCGTCTTGGATATTTTTCTTAAACTCCTATAAAATGAAGAGAATAAACTTCATTGACCGATTTAATTGAATATTGTTTTGATTTGTATAAATATCAATTATAATCATATGTTGCCAGTCAATTTTTATTCAATTGTTTAAAATTTCAAACAAGTTGTATTAATACTCACAGGTGAATAAACATCCAATAGAAGCTCGATATATCTTTTATGTAATGTGGTTGGACATTGTAAAGTTAGAGATGAGCTAATAGAGTGTTGATATTAAACTCCAGTGAAGTACTCTATTTTAAAACCTAAACGAAGCACTAATTAAGCATCACTTTATTGGAAGATATTTATAAATTAGTTATAAATTATTTTGTAGCTTCTTAGTAAACCATAGACGTATATTAATTTGTTTAAACATTTAAGTGAGTGTATAAATTTTCAAAGTGTTTATAAAATTATAATAAAACCAGTTGATACCCACAGAAAATTATTAATTAGAGATTGAAGTAGAAAGAATTGTATATCGCTTATTGACACGAGTGTTTATCTTTCTATTTAGCGTTTATTAAAATAGATATATGTATATTTGGGTTCAAGTATTATTTTGTTTTGATATTTAAGTAATGTCTATATGTAAACAAATGTTTTGTAAAGTACTATTACAGGTACTTAGAAGCTTATCCATTAAGTTATAAAGGCAGCATCTTTAAATAATAAAGTAGAGTTAAATTACTATAACAGTAACAGGCTAATAAAATACATATATTGGAATCTGTTTTAGTTATTAATTGGATTTGATTTTGATTAGATTGCCAATCTAGTAGTTAGCCTAATCCTATATTATTGTTTAGGGCAATAGTAGTTGGTTTCACTGCTCTTTGCAATTTATGTTGTAATTGTGATGGATTTGTTGATGTCTGGAGCAGATAGTCTCATTATTTCTTCATTTCACATATAACTTAAGTAAATTAAACTTTAAGAGAGATTATTTGTGCTTTGTGATGGTTTATTACATAACGGCGACCCGATTGAGCTAGACCAGATTAATTTAAATTAGATTTTTAGATTTTTTTTATCAGATCAGATTGATCATCCTAACCATCACCTTCATCCATCAATTCAATCAGTTACAAATTGGCACCAACATTTTGGGCCTTCTTTCTTCAATTTAAATGGAATACAGCATTCAACAATTCCGACGGTTACAAAATGGCGCGCCAACTCGGGCCGAAATAACCAATTAAAGACCCAAGTTTGAGTCTCATATAGATGCTAAAACATGGTATTATTTTTATATGCATTGGTGGAGTTATATAGCTGATTATATTGTGTCATAGGTTTAAATAAGATATTAGAATATTTGTTGTTGTCGTTCTTTGGGGATTTTTATTCGCAGCTGTAGGATTGAACGGATAGATATGTTTTATGTAAGAATAAATAAAAGTAAAGTATTTCGCAATTTATTTAAAATAGAGATATTATATTTGACATAAATAGAAAATAAAAATGGAAAGCAATAAGAAAGAAAAATTATCAAAACCTGAAGGAGATTTGTATCCAATTCTGAAAGAATTAATGGAAAAGATGGGTGATATGAAAAGTGATATAAATAAAAAATTTTGTGATATGAATAGTGAAATAAATAATAAATTTTGTGATATGAATAGTGAAATAAATAATAAATTTAGTGACATGAGTAGAGATAATCAAATGTTAAGAGAAGACATGAATAATAAACTGGGTGATATGATTAAAGAAAATAAAGAACTTAGAGAGGAGGTAAATATTAAAATGGGCTTATGCAAAATCGAGCTAAATGCTACTAATGCCAAGTTTGATGAATTTAAGCATAACTTGGATACTCGGTTGAAAGAATACAATGTTAAAAATAATAGTAGATTTGACGAATTGAGTGACCATATACAGAAGTCACAAGAACACATAGATGTCAGGCTTAACATTTTAGAAGCCGAAGTTAAAAGTTGTAAAATTAAATATCAAAGTTTGGAGGGAAAATGTTTTAAAATTGAACAGACTTATGTAGATACCCAGAAAGCAACCGCATTGGAGATAAGTGATATTAAAAAGGAGCTAAGAGATATTCAGACCAATATGAAGGTAAAATGTAACGAAGCAAAAATAGTAAATTACAAAACGTTAGAACAGGTGCCTTTAGGAAAAGTAAAGATGATAAAAGAATTTGAAAAGGTAAAAATAGATTGTTCTAATGATTCAGTAAAAATAAAGTATTTTGATGAACAGAATAATTTAGATAAGAAGCTTTCAAATGTTGAGCTGTTACAACCAAATAAAAACATAAAGACTGAGGTTAGTCAGAAAATGATAGATGAAGCATTGTTAATAAATAAATTTAAATCCAAAGGAGTTGAAAATTTGAAAGGTAACTTAAGAAATTATATAGAGTGCAAACAAGTAACACGAAGATTTAAAAGTATGTATCATACTGCAAAGGAAAGGTGGAAAATAAGTATGGAAGAAGATATGTCCATAATAATGCAGTCAGATAACATTTATTATAGAAAGTATGTTAAGCAGTTATTTCAAAGAGAACTTTGTGATAGTACAGTAAAAGGGAAGGAAGATGAACCCTTTGAAAAATGGAGTAAGAGTTTGTTGCTTGAGAAAACTTATAGTAAGTATAACTATACAGTAGATAATAATGTTCATAGTAACATTTCTCTGTTATTTTGTTCAGAAATATTGAGAGTAGTTGAAAAGTACATGGAGAGAGGAAAAGACTAATATTGATTTGATAAATTTAGATGGCATGATTTCCTCCCTGACCCATGATTTGACTAATGGATTAATGAATTTGTGTATGACTGGAAAATAAAAGAATTTATATAAGAACATATTTATTTGAAGTAGAGACAAATCAGTGACCCGCAGAATTATAAATTCAAAAAGTTTTTGAATATATATGAGGGACCATTCCAAATAAAAAGAAAAGTGGGGGAGAATGCATTTCTCATAGAAACCCCAGAAGGTGAAAAAGGTACCTTCAATGCCCGAAGCTTAAAGCCAGTAGCACCACCCAATTAAATAAAAAGACATTCACTAAAGTAACTTTATTAGTATGTCTCATGATATTTATTATTATGACCAAAAGTCATTAGTAATAGTGTAGATACACATATGAAAGACTAAAAAAAAAAATAGAGTGAGAAATATTTATAGTCAAAGTACTTTTGAAGATTTTCATTGTATAGTATGCAAATACCGTTTAAAATTAAACCTTGTGGAATTGACTGATGATGGTGAATGTGTTATTTAATGCATTGGAGATGTAGAGTGTAAGATTTTAATGTCTGTGCTATTTGTAAATTGTAAATATTTGTATAGTTAAGTCTTTTCTTTGAGGAAGTTGGCAGAACTATAGATGTGTGTTGTGGCTCATAACTCTATATAAAATTATATTGAAGTCTGAAGTCGACAGATGTCCCAGACTTATTATTGTTCATTGGCAGGTAGGAAGAAATCCTTGATGGCAGGATTTATCTTTTAATATGAGTTATAATTTTAAAGAGAAATGTTTAGTAGTTTCCCTAACCTGTATAAAATAAAGCTATTCAAACATAAATGTCCCTGATTAGCATCAATGTAGAGCACAGCTTAGTTTGTAAAGTAGTTGTCAGATCCTCCAGAAATTAAAATTAGATTTGATTGACCTTTAATCAGTTTACTTTAGTATTAGAAGTGATTTAAAAATGGGATATCTCTATTGTTTTGAATCTCCAGCTCACTGTATGAGTTAATTTTCATTTGTTTAGATTATTTTATAGGAAAAGTGACTTTAAAGGTTGATATTTTCAATGTCCAAAGCAGGAATTGAATAAATATAAGATATTAAATAACTAAAGTTACATTCTCATTTTATGACAATATTGAATGTTTAAAATTTAGGCCCATAGTAGTGTCACTGAAGTGAACTACAGATATGTCTAAAGAAAATAATAATAAAAGCTATTGTTGAGTTTTAAGAAAATAAAACCGTGAATATGTATATATTTTAACAATGCAATGAAAATATATGATTATTAGAGAGTAACTAATAATATTTGGCTTATAAATGAATTTTGTTCCATAATATATTTGGCTTGTATGAAGCAAATACTAAATGATTTTCTTGTTTGACTCTAATCTTAGAGCATTGTTGTCCAGAAAGTTGCAGAAAGGAATATAAAGATGTAATAATTTGATTGTGAAATTCAAAAAAAAAAAAATACATATAGGTGAACTAATTAGTCAAGCATAAATGGAATGAACGAATTCCACATTGCTTCTATGAGAATAAGATATTTTAAATTTTTTTTACTAACATTTCAAATGATATTAAAATCAAGACAGATGGAAATGATAGACGTTTATCTGTGCAGAAATTAAAATGTTTAATGATTTTAGAGAGGGAAAGAAAAAGGTGTCGTTATTTTTTTTTTTTCTGTAGAGGGGAGATGTTGTGAATGTTCAAATTGATGATCCAGGTATATATATATATATAAAAAACATAGTAGACAATTCAGTACAATATAAGTTTAACTAAATAGGATCGATATTATTTTATATATTTCATATATGAATGCAGTCACCATAGTAACATTATTATATACAGTTCAATGTTTTTTGTGTTGTGTATATGTGTTTATAAATTAATTTAAAAAAAATATTATTATTAAAAAATATAGATATGTGTAAATTATTGATGTTTATCAATAATTTAAAAGGTTATTATATCAATTTTGTATTTTGGTTTGTAAAATAATAAAAAAATTGTAATCGAATTTGGATTTAATCTTCATGTATCTTTTTCTCCGAACTTACCCCATAACCGCGCCAAAACAACTATAAGAAAATTGATAGAATTGAGTTTTTTTTGAGTAAGATTGTATGGTCGTCAAGATACGAAAAACGTCAGAAAGAGAACATATAAAAAAGACGCAACAGAATATAACAGGACTCTTTATCATTTTGCAATAGTAAAGGATAGATCTATTTTCTGTGTCTTAACAAATAAATTTTTTCAATATTTTTTTTTGTGTGTAAAACCATAAAACATGGAAAAATAGTGGAATTATCTGCCCGTTCAATCATTTAGCGGGCAGTTGCGAAAAAGGTTTCCGGGGAAGCGACAGCAAAGTAAAAAAAAAAAAAACCTATGAAATAAAAAAAAAATGCTTTATAAAAAAAAATGGATTGGCGTAAACATCGTCTCACGAGCAAAGGAACAAGACCCAACTGGATCAATTCACATCATAATAGGGATAATCAAAGTGCACTCACCTCTTCGGACAAAAAAAAAAGAAAACTTTTAATGAAGTATTGTAAAGTTTACGATTACTATTTCTGACGGAGAAACTTCTCTTTACACTATAACTGAAGTCAATCGATAGACCAATAAATAGTGAACGAACAGACTTATATATATATGGTATGATTTTTTTTTATATGAAATGTGTGTGTATTAATTTTTTTTTATATGTAATAAAATGGGATGATTTTTTTTTAATTATCTCTAAAAGTAATATAATTTATTAAATGAAAATGATCGGAAAGACTCAAATATATTTATTATTTCATATTCATTTATCCGTAATTATTTTGATAAACAAATAGATTTTGATACCCTCCTATTTCACATTTTGGTATCGGTTATATGTAAATTTTTTTAGTAAAATATCTAAGAGCCTTTCCCGTCATTTACTCATTCATTTTTTTTTTGTCGTTATCGTTATTGCAACACATATATAGAGATACACATAGCAATTTGATCATTTTATTTAGTCAACCAATCTAAAATATAAAGTCATTTCGGATGTATTTTATCATTAATATTGCCAATTTTCTTTTCTATAATCTAATAAATTGAGTTAATTTAAATATCAAGACTAGTTTAATTATTTTGTTTTATTTGGATTGCGTAAGACGGCGTAGCTATTTAAGTAACAGGATTCAAACTCAGCTTGGTAAGCGAATTGGAATATAAGATAAGGTATGTTTTGCTTATTAGTATTTTATTTTGTTTCTATATGAATTTCATATTTATATTTGCATTCGAATATTATATATACATATTATCATTTATCTTAGTTAATATTACAAAGTCAATCATTTCATGTTTGTCTGATTCCGTCATAAAAATCTAAATAGATTATACTTTATCGTTTGGTTCAGAATAATTCGTCTTGGATATTTTTCTTAAACTCCTATAAAATGAAGAGAATAAACTTCATTGACCGATTTAATTGAATATTGTTTTGATTTGTATAAATATCAATTATAATCATATGTTGCCAGTCAATTTTTATTCAATTGTTTAAAATTTCAAACAAGTTGTATTAATACTCACAGGTGAATAAACATCCAATAGAAGCTCGATATATCTTTTATGTAATGTGGTTGGACATTGTAAAGTTAGAGATGAGCTAATAGAGTGTTGATATTAAACTCCAGTGAAGTACTCTATTTTAAAACCTAAACGAAGCACTAATTAAGCATCACTTTATTGGAAGATATTTATAAATTAGTTATAAATTATTTTGTAGCTTCTTAGTAAACCATAGACGTATATTAATTTGTTTAAACATTTAAGTGAGTGTATAAATTTTCAAAGTGTTTATAAAATTATAATAAAACCAGTTGATACCCACAGAAAATTATTAATTAGAGATTGAAGTAGAAAGAATTGTATATCGCTTATTGACACGAGTGTTTATCTTTCTATTTAGCGTTTATTAAAATAGATATATGTATATTTGGGTTCAAGTATTATTTTGTTTTGATATTTAAATAATGTCTATATGTAAACAAATGTTTTGTAAAGTACTATTACAGGTACTTAGAAGCTTATCCATTAAGTTATAAAGGCAGCATCTTTAAATAATAAAGTAGAGTTAAATTACTATAACAGTAACAGGCTAATAAAATACATATATTGGAATCTGTTTTAGTTATTAATTGGATTTGATTTTGATTAGATTGCCAATCAAGTAGTTAGCCTAATCCTATATTATTGTTTAGGGCAATAGTAGTTGGTTTCACTGCTCTTTGCAATTTATGTTGTAATTGTGATGGATTTGTTGATGTCTGGAGCAGATAGTCTCATTATTTCTTCATTTCACATATAACTTAAGTAAATTAAACTTTAAGAGAGATTATTTGTGCTTTGTGATGGTTTATTACATAACGGCGACCCGATTGAGCTAGACCAGATTAATTTAAATTAGATTTTTAGATTTTTTTTATCAGATCAGATTGATCATCCTAACCATCACCTTCATCCATCAATTCAATCAGTTACAAATTGGCACCAACATTTTGGGCCTTCTTTCTTCAATTTAAATGGAATACAGCATTCAACAATTCCGACGGTTACAATATATATATATATATATATATATATATATATATAAATATTTATATATATAATATTTAATATTCACTATATATATATATATATATATATATATATATATATATATAGTGAATATTAAATGATAGAAAGGGAGTGGCTTGTCACAGGAGTTGTTAGTGTATAGTTTAAAGTGATCCAAGTTTGTCTTATTTGTCTGTAAAACCATGTTCATATTTGTTTTGGTGATTTTATGGTTTATTTGGTTTTTAATATTTCAGTCCATAGTATATTTAGTGAAGTATATTTGGTTCATCATCATTAAAAACTTTTGTTTTGATTAGATTAGATTTGCACTTGTAGTACAACATTTGTGTTTACATGAATGTTTGTGCTATCTTTGAACTTCATTTTTTATTCATATTCTTCATTGAATTACCAAACATCATGTTTTACAGTAAAATATTTAATTTCATAATCAATAGATATGATACCCAGTTTAAAAACATTTTAAATGAATTAATAGATCAATGGACCATTGAACTGTTAAAAGACAAATACATTGTCCATTACTTTATTTGCTAAAATAATTATTTTTGTTTGTTACTTTAGAAATAGAGATATTTTTATTGGTTCAATTTAATTAATATTTTTTTAAAGACAAAATGATTTTTTTACCTTTCTTTCTTTCTTTCTTTTACAAGAGAAAAAAGTTCTTGCATATTTGAAACAAATTATCTCAGTGCAATGGAAGGAGTATCCTTTGTTTCTGAAGTTGATCTTTTGAATGACCTTGGATTGCTGGAAGAAACAGATGGTTAATGAATAATCTGATATAAATAGGGGATACTTTTACAAAAAGTTGGCTTTTTTTATTACAGTAATTTTATCTTTACAAAAAAAAAAAAATATTACTATATATTTTTTCTTTACAAATTGGTTCTTCCATAATTCAAACTCAAATGTATAAAATTGTATTAATTTTCTGGATTAAAATAGTTAAGAAATTCTTCTAGAGAACATAAAAGACTAATATGCAGACATAAACAACTACAGAAACAAGGATGTATCTTCTCTACTTTTAACTGACTAATTTAGATTTAAAATCATCATTTGGAATGCTTATGTGTGTCTATATTTAAATTTTCTTTGCCTAAATTTAATCTCTAATATTAAAGAAATAATTGAAATGTGTGTTTATATTTCAAATTTGATTTGCCTAATTTTAATCTGTAACATTAAAGAAGCAATTGAAATGTGTGTCCATATTATAAATTTGATTTTCCTAAATTTAATCTCTAACATTAAAGAAATAATTGGAATGTGTGAATTTTGCTATTATTCTGGAAAATTTATGCTGACCTTTTTTATAAAACATTTCAAAAACTCTGTATAAATAATTTCTACTAGATATAAAGGAGTAAAGTTTAAATGGAAGAATGTGTGTGGATAACTTATTATAACATGCTTTATTATTATTACTGGCAAGAAATATACTTAACCATTATCATCTCTAAAATTATGGAATGGAATGCATGACCCATATAATTAATAAATCATTAACTTATCTTTAAATGTGCTTGTAGTATGAAACTAGATGTGAATATTTTTTTATTTTATTGTTCTCCTCATTTGCATTTGATTTTCATTAAAATATAATATTTATGTATACTTAAGTGGATATTATAAATTAATCAGCTACATGCTTAATGGATAACTTTGATAATTCAGCCAAGTGCCTTAATAAGTGGAATAAATTAAATAACAAATTAATATTAAACATATATAGTAATATTATTTATTTGCCTTTATCCGATGTTTTACATGTGATATTACCAGAAGGTTCATTAGATATCACTAAGAACTTTTAAATGCTATTTAATTGGATCCAATTAATATTATTTGCCCTGCAGAAAATTGTTATGTGTTTACTCATGTCAATTGTTATATGAATGATCATCATCATTTTCTTACATGTCCAAGATTCGTTATCAATGGACAGTGTAAATAAACTCTTATGTCCCAGCTAAAAAAAGATTTAATGATTTTTTTTTCTTAGCATTAATAGATAGATAAACCAATAATTTGTCTTATATATATATTTTTACTATTATTTCTTCTTCAAGAATGTCTCGGAAAAATATAATTTGGAAAAATATTGTACTTGATAATTAATTATTATTTTAATATAATTTCTATTATATATCAGTGTTTCTATAAGTCTATGTAGCAATAGAAATGTTGATTTGCTATTAGGAAGCTAACAGCTATCTGTGAAAAGGATAATTGTGTAAAAATATTTTTTTTGCATAATAATGAAATTATGAGGTCCATTTCTTAATAATCATTCTGCTTTAAATTTAAAGATTTGTAGTTCTTCTCAAACAAAATTTTTATTTCAATTTTCTGGCTAATATCAAATACACTAAAGAGTCATTTTATTTTTTCTTTGCTAGAAATGATAAAGATTAATTAGCAGTAATTATTATTTACCAAATTTAAAATATTATAATTTGTCAGAAATGAGAGTTTCATTTTCTTTATGGCTGGTAGTACAATATTTCATATTAAATATGATTTGAAATTATTTTGTGCATGTGTATACTTGTCAGTTGTTTAATCCATTTATATAATTGTTGAATAAAAAGTAGAATGACTTACTTTCAAATCGTTTACGGATCGCGTGATGTGCGAAAAAGAAGTGGAAAGATTCGGCATTTAGTTAAGAGAGAATTTATTATTTTTTATGCTTACATCGAAATGTATCTTGTGGCTATAGAGAACAAAATTGTTCATGATATATATATATATATGTTAAAACGAAGATTTGCACGGGTTAAATATATAAAATACATATTTTGCGGGTTCATCCGTGTTAAAAACTTTTAATATCAATATACTGACGTTTCGACTTGGTCACACAAGCCATCCACAGAGTTATAAAAAGGTAGAAAGACGGTTGTAGAGGCGCTACAATCACTGGTTTGAATAAAACATTAAAAATCCCACCAATAGCAAAAATGTTAAATTTAAGAATGTTTTTTAAAGAAATCTTTCCAAATAGGAGGAAGTTTGCCATCATCTCGCTTATTGATACAATCTGGCCTTTAAGATCTCAATGGCTTCTATGATTTTGCATTGGTAGAGATTATCACATCTGGATATGATCCTGGTACTAAAAAATCTATTTTATGACCTGAATCTATAGTATGGAGTGGAGAGTGCTGGATGATGATGAGTGTTGTTTAACTGCATTAGCATGCTCACTCTCCTAACACTGACGACAATTACTCATACTCTATGTAGGAAGCTTTACAATTTTTACATGAGATTTGATAGACACCATGAGATTTCAAAGGGATTGAATCCTTAGGCTTAGTTATTATATTGCTGATCTTTTTGATGAGCAGAAAATGCTGTATCTATATTATAGCGTTTTAATATACTCGATACGTCTGTAGTTCCTTTTACATATGGAACACAAATCCTAATTAGCTGACTTTATCTTTTTTTGTTTTCTATTTTTGTCTATTTTGGGCTTGAAATAAGGCTTTTGTAAAAAAAGCCTTATTTCAAGCCCAAAATAGACAAAATAGGAAACAAAAAGATAAGTCAGCTATTAGGATTTGTGTTCCATATGTAAAAGGAACTACAGACAGTATCGGACGTATATTATAACGCTATATATATAGATACAGCATTTTCTGCTCATCAAAAGATCAGCAATATAATAACCAAGCCTAAGGATTCAATCCCCTCTTGAATCTCTATGGTGTCTATCAAATCTCATGTAAAAATTGTAAAGCTTCTACATAGGTATGAGTAATCTCGATCAGTGTTAGGGGAGAGATGAGCATGCTAATGCAGTTAAACAACACTCATCATCATCAGCACCTCTCACTCCATACTATAGATTCAGGTCATAAAATAGATTTTTCTAGTACCAGGATCATATCCAGATGTGATAATCTCTACCAATGCAAAATCAGAGAAGCCATTGAGATACTTAAAAGGCCAGATTGTATCAATAAGCGAGATGATACGTGCAAATTTCCTCCTATTTGGAAAGATTTCTTTAAAAAACATTCTTAAATTTAACATTTTTGCTATTGGTGGGATTTTTAATGTTTTATTCAAACCAGTGATTGTAGCGCCTCTACAACCGTCTTTCTACCTTTTTGTAACTCTGTGGATGGCTTGTGTGACCAAGTCGAAACGTCAGTATATTGATATTAAAAGTTTTTAACACGGATGAACCCGCAAAATATGTATTATATATATATATATATATATATATTGTGTTATATGGACTTAGAGAACTCTCCCTCAGTTTATGGAAATATTTGTCATGATTGTATTATATTTTTCAGATTAAGTAATTGTTTTTTTATTATGATTATATCATATGAAGTAAAGTTGTGTATTTCTTGTGTTTGTTGGTGATGAGACAGGATCAACTCTAGTATTTAAGCATCAGTCTTAGGCTAAGGAGTCAATTTGTTATTGTTATTTAGATGCTTAGAGTTAAGAAAGTCCTCTTATCCCTCATATATCCATGTTGCATTTTTTTTCCATCATTTATTCATAGCCATGTGTAATGTAGTTTGCTAATAAATACGAAAATAAAGGTGGAATTGATTTATTTCACAAAACAACTAAACTAGAATTGGTGTTAAAGCTTTTTTGGTTATGGCATCAGCTATATTATGGTTTGTATCTCAATTTCATAAGTAAACTGATTGGATATAATTATGTTAATTACTTTATAACAGGTCGCACAATTCATATGCATGCATAAAATGATGTTAATTCAGAAGGGATGGAGAAAATCTGTCACTGATTTGTGATTCATTAATCAATGTTTCAAATCATATGATACTAATTATTTTATGTTTTATATCATCAATTCTCAGAATGTTTTATCCTCATTTTGAATGAGCAAGCAAAAGCAAAGAAAGTGTAGCTAATTAATAGAATTAATTATTTGATTTATAAAAGATATATTGATCTCTTACTCATAGATTTAAACCTCTATTGTATTATTTTGATGTTTGGATACCCTCGTGTTGACTTAGTTAGCCGAATGTTGGAGTTAGCTGAGCATATGTGTGTTTTAAATAAAATACCAAGAAGTTTAATTTTAAATTTTACTATTTTATTGCTAGTGTTTATAATTTTTCTTTTCATAAGCTAATCAGAATTGACTGATATCTTGTGTATATTTTATAAGTAAAATACCATGAAGTTGAGTTTCATATTTTGCTATTTTAGTGCTAGAATTATAATGTTTCTGTTTCATACGCATGTCAGAATTGACTGATAACTTGCATATACTTAAATCAAAATACCAAGAAGTTTAATTTTATATTTAGTCATTTAGTGTAGTGCTAATAATTGTTTCTTGTCACTGGCTTATCAGAATGGAATGATAGCTTGTATATGTTGGAATACATTATAAAGACGCCTGTGTTGAAGTATTTCTTATTATGTAATCTATTCAGTCATTAATATTGGAATGATCCAAAATATGTATATGTGTAAATTAGAAATGCAATATGTTTATTCAGTATATCTTATAATAAATGTTTTATGTATTAAAAAAAAGAACTTTGTTCAGACTTCTTCTTTGGTAAGCATATGTGATTTGTGTTTCCCACATACACACACACTTACATATCCAATATGATATGATTGCACAATTCCATAAATTTAGTGATATGTTAAAATCTGATGATGTTGTTTTCTTGATCCAAACACTTCAAAAAATACTCAATTTTTTTAATGATTCTCTGGAAAATTTATTACTCAATTATTATTTAGATGATGCATGGAAATCAAAACACACCCCATTTCTTTCATTGTATTAGCTAAGACAGTTTTATTAGAATAATGCTTAATATATGTCATAACTTTTACATGGTTACTAGCAGTTATTGTAAAGTATAGATTTTAAATTAAGCCATACAATAAAGTAATTTCCTCAGATACCCCCTTATTATTTTAGATTAGACATTAATTTAGTTATTTATTTTAAATTGCTGTACAATATAAGTCATGTAGTTCTATATTTTATATTGAATTTTAACTTACCATACAGTAGAGTTAATCAATACTGCATCTTTATTTTATTAGTTTAATTCTATCACAGTAAAGGTTGTTTGATGCATTTAGATGATGGGAAGAGATAAGGTAAAACTATAACTTGTAAATTTAAATGGTCGAACTTTACCAATTTCAATTATTTATTTATTTTAAAACTTAATAGATGTTTTACTCTTATTACTTCATAATGTTTCTTTTTATGTTTAATATGCCTTTTACACCTTATAAATCTCTATAGCCCCCACTGAACTAAGCTATTGTAGGACAGCATTGTAAAAGTCTCATTAATAATTCAAAGAAAGATCTGACTAGTAGTTTATTCTATTATCAAAATAATTGGTGCCCCAATAATTTGTTGATAAGAAAGGTAGGATAGGTTTTGGGGGAGGGTTATATATATATGTATATTAAAATACAGTAAAATTCTCAGAAATTATAGTTACTTCATTTCTACTTTTGACTATACATCTTGTAATTTGTATCAACTATATAGTTGGTAGTTGATAAAGACTACAAGATGCATAGTTGAAAGTACTTCTAATGAAATAACTATAATTGATGTAAATTTTACTGAATATATATATATATATATATATATATATATATTGTGACCTTTTATTTAGGTCCCTAAATTAATAATTCCAAAATTTTAAATGATGATATATTTAACATCAAAATCTTACTAAAGTGGTTTTCAATAGAGATTATTTTGAATGTACTGGGAAATTTGCTTAAGTGGAGATTAGATTTCAAACCCAGTCTAGGCTCTGACTAGACTAAAATAACAATATAAAAGTATTATTATTGTTTGGTAGATAAATACATTGCTATTAGATTAGTTTTGAATAGCAATTGAAATAAATAAATAATTAAATCAAATTGTTAAAGTCTTGTAAAATAAATCATTATAGTAAATTATTTAAGCATACTTTTTTTATGTAGTATATCTAAAGCTGTTTTAAGAGGTAATGGATAGTTATTAAAAATGAAGCCAGAGGAGGTAATACTAATTATGCATACCCAAAATCATTGGCTAATTCACTCCCAGAGTGCAATATAATAAAAGCTATATATGTTTTAACAAAGCTATAGGGGGGTGGACTAATTAAGAAAAACAAGAACCAAGTAAACACAAACCTCAGCTCTGATTTAAAATAAAAAAAAAATTAAAAATCAACAAAATTCTGAAATCTAATTGTATGGAAGTAGAATATCTTGCTGTCTAAAGATGTTTGAATAAGAAATCTTAAAAACCTTGCTATATTTTAAGCCATTTCCACGACTGCATATTTCCTAGGATTCACACTGGAGAAGGAAGTTAAAACCATGGAGATAAGTTTTTATGTGAATAAGTACTGCTTTCAAACCTAGGAAAATTCAAGCAAAAGTAAGCCTTTGCTTTTATGTTATGTATATTTTTGAAATATCTTCTTTGGAAATGACATGCAAATCATTTATAAGTAGACTAAAGGGGGGGGGGGGGGGGGGGGGGGGGGGGGGGGGGGAAAAAGTTGATAATGTTTATATTTCGCGCTCTAGTCTTGTTATCCAGCAGAACAATGTTATGTGCTTGTAAATTAAAATATCAAGTTAAAGATAGTAATAATAATAATTGGAGATAATATTAAAACAAGTGTTATATATGATATATAGTAAATAAATTTAAAAGTCATTTTGAAATAATCTAACTTTTAATAAAGTAAATATGAAAATATTTTTGTAATGTTATTCTCTATAGTCTGCAAAAGTTTATTGCGCGGGAACCTTTGTAATGAAAGAAATAGTCAATTACCAATTGATTAAAATGCTAAACATGTCAACGTGATAATTGGATAAATTCGTCTTAATATTAATAAACAGTTATTATTTTGCCAGTGGAAATATAATAAAATAAATGTTTGTTTTTAAAATTGTATTGGGAAAATATTCTCGTCATTGTAATAGTATTTTAAAATATTTACAATGCTCAGATTATTTAAAGTTGTTACACATTACTTCACGGAGGGAAAACCAAACCAGTAAATAACTTTAAAAAGAAAAATAAATATGTTAAGTGTGATAAAATTCTACTAATGTCCAAGAAAAAAAAAAATTATCTTGATCTTAAAAGTAATAAATGATTTTTGTTATATTTCATTTGAAACGCTTACCGAATAAATCAATAAAGATTTTAATAAGTTTGTTTTGAAGTTTGTTTTTAATTATCTAGAGCAGGGGGGAGCCCCCCCCCCCCTTTTTGCAAAAAAACCCCTTCTTCTTGGTATGGGGGGGGGGTTATCTAGAGCAAAGTAGATAAATTAATCCTTTTAAATCTGCTACAATTAGAAACGTGAATGTTAATTGCCTGATGAATTATTGCCACGGAAACTCAAATAATTTCTACTTTTGGATAAGTGTTGAATTTGGTTTTATTATACATACAACATGATAATGAAATACATATGCTTAATCTAGACTGATTGCTCATCCTAATAATCATTTACATTATTCTAACTCACCAGGATAAATAACTTGGAACAGAGTATAAAATTTAGTGGATAAAAATGTGCTTTTACTTTCTTTATCATTGCTGTGTTATTACTTATGTAATAGGTTAATTGGAAATTTTATTTTTAAAACATATGTGTTTTACTGTGGCATGAAAGGTCAATATATTAAGTTCAAGAAAAAAAATGTGTAAAATATATATCTATTTTATATATGTTTTTTTTTTTTTTAGTTAAGAGAAAACTGGAAAATATATATATATCATTTGTTCAGAGAGAGTGATAAAAAAAAATATTTACTTCTCTCATAGTCTAAAACTAATTCTAAGGTATATTAAAAAAAGGTAAATGTACAGACATTTTCTCAAAAATATCTTTATTGGCATGACTGAATTATTTTCTGATATAAAAGAAAATTTGATATAAATCTTTTCCATTTTGTAATTTGCTATAGAAATGAATGTGTCCAGTTTGAATACAAATGCAGGTTTGATCTTAATTGCTTAAATCCATCGTGCTCTCTTTAATAAAAGTATAGTTGTCCTTCTAAAATGATTAACGATCATTGAATATATGTATTTTGGTTTGGTTGTTGAGACATTAATAGTTATAGTGTAAAATGGAGTATGTAGATCTTCACTGTTATTGTTGGTATTGTTTTTATCTTCCTATAATTTGAGAATGACTAGTGACAGTTTTTAATTAATAGGATGTTTCAATTGAATGACTTCCAATATATTAATATTTATATGGAGCATAGGTTGATGAAGTGTCACCTATGACTAATTTCATGACAGAAAATATGGATAGAATCTGAGCAGTAATTAATGCTCATTAGTATAAATAATCCTAAAAAGAAAGGATATCTATGGTTTGAATTCTAGTTTTTGCGTGGTGAGGCAAGGCCACACATGTACGTATAACCATAGATAGGTATAGAATCAGCCATATATTATTATACAATTGTCATGTTGTTTTTATAAAGTCTCCCATCTTAGTGTTAAATTCCTCATGATAATATAGAGATAGTTTTTCCACCATGTATGGTGAAGTACAATAGGTCCAGATCATATAGCAAGTATAAAATAATATTAAATTCAGGAATACTCATCTAGCATAGTGATTTATTAATCGAAATAGTGTTTATGATGTTGTGGGATCATCATCAGTTGTTGACAGACCGAACCAGAATCTATTAATGATGGTAGAAAACTTTAAATGTAAAAGTAAGGGATTCTCATTGGCAGAATGGATTCATTTTCATTAAATAATGATGTGACAATAGAATTGTAAGATCAGTTATGTATTCAAGGGTTGAGCTGTGGTCATAGATAATGCTTAATGAGATCTAGGTGTCTTTGACTTTTGAATGTTTAATCATATTCATTTAATGCACTAAACTTAGTCATTTCAAAGGTAAATAAGTTAGTAATTGCACAGAATGTGATAATTGCCCTTATCATATTCTGATAAAATATAGGGCTTTGGGATAATGCAACACTTTATAATATTGGAATTCTAAATTTAAACTGTGTGCCTATCCTAAAGTTCTAAATATACTGCTATTATGTAATTTAAGTGCTAGTACAGCTTAAATAGGTTTTATCATCTGATTCTTAAAAATATGCCAAAAAGTAACAAATGATATTTTGAACATTATTTTCTATTCGGTTATATCATTTGCTGAATATATGATCAAGGGGATAATAAGTGTTTGTCCCATCCCTAAATTATTTTAATAGATTAGTTTTATTTTATGCCATATCTGTGAATTAAAAATTTGTACATAGTGTAAATAAAGTTTGTTGTATTTAAAAATTTATGTAGTTGCATGTAATCTTATTGCTAAATACCACATATATACACTATTATTGTTATTGCTATCAACCTATCAGAAGATTATGAATTGAAATCATCCTCAACCAATATTGGACTATTAATTATAATATGCTATATTAATTTTGGTAAGTCTTATAATTTATTGGTACATCTAATGCATTATCACACAATAATTAAAATGTGAATAACTTGTAGTACAGATTGTTTTAAGTAATATATTAAAATATAAACATAATATTGATTTAATTGATTTAGTTAAATCCACAGAGCTATCATTCACTGATCTTGATCACACGGTTTGTAATTATTTAAGAAAATGAATTTGGTAAGTTATTGTTTTTTTAATTATCAAAAAGTCATTTCCATTCATAAATTTTAAAGTTAATATTAGTTATAAAGTTTCTTTAGAACTGGTAAATATAATTCTTGATTTAAGTTATATTGAGAGCTATTAGGTGCATTATGTGTGGGTAGTGGTAAAATTCCTCTTACTGACCTAAATTTATTTTCTATAATGATTTTAGTGTTTGAACACTGACAAAAATTAGTTGTTAAATTTCAAGATAAATATAAAGTTGTAATGAAATTTATATTTAGTCAATTGTTATAGTAAGACTTGAAATAGATTAATTTCACTGTTTTATGAAAGTCAACTAAGCTTTAAGATGCAAATTATTTTTTTGGTATACAATGTATAGTTTGTTTAACTTCATGATAATATTCTGGTTGTGTCAAGCTTGAAATCCCTATTTTTACCATTTAATACTATATTAGTTTATAGTTTAAGATTTCAGTCTCCCTTATTAACATTGTCAATTTCATCTTGATCAATTCTTTTAGTTATTCATTCCCATTTGACATTAATTCATTATCATAAGTGATTAATCATCCATTAACTTTCATTCTCTTATCATCTTCACTATTCATTAACTATTATTCTATCATCCACTTAATCATTCATTATTCTCATACATATTCATTCTTTTGTCTTCACTCTTAGATTCCTTTCATTCCACTATTCCATTATTGCTTCTTTCCATCATCCATTAGTCATCTACATCATAATTTACTTATCATTTCATCTATAAGTTTAATTTCATAATCATTCCAAACATATCAGTATTAGTTATCTTGTTAATTTGCTGATTATCAAAGTTAACTCATCTCATTTTGTTTGTGTGGATTTCAAAGCTGGTTTGACCAGAAGTTTTTATCTTTATTAGTCACCTTGTGATCTTCTTGAGATCGACAGTTTCATGGTAGTTTTACTCAATCCATGAATCATTTCGTTAGTTTTGCATTTTTGTTTCTTCATGCTTATATTATTGATTGTGTGAGTATATTAGGTTCCATAAGAGAATTTAATCACTAAAATGTGTAGTATGATTCTTTGGTGACCAGCTAGATCAGGAAGCTAGGTTACAGATGTGATTATGGCACTTCCAACATGACATAACTGTTTATTAGATGAAAGCTGGCTTTTACCAGGTTGCAGTTGTGATTATGCTGACCAAGGTGGATGGCATGATGATTGGCTGTAGTTATGGTACAGTAGTGATTATGGTGCCTAAAACCTGTGATATGATTCATTTATAGTACAGCGTTCTTGGGAGAAGGTTACAGTAAGCGATTATGGCTTGCCAATGTGTGGCATGAAGACTAGCGGTGGAGAGGTCACAATATATATATATTGATTTGAATATTACATATACTTTGGAAAAATACAGATATCAAACTTCATATATATATATATATATATATACATATCATTAAAACTGGCCAATATTCAGACAATACAACATCAATAACAATCAACAATTTCAAACTGTTGTCAAGACAATCTCTTTTTTTACAATAAAGGTGGATTTTACAGAAATATTGCCTTGACAACTGTTTGGAATTGGTGATTGTTATTGATATTGAAAATGTCTAAGTGCTGACTGGTTTTTAATGAGTACTTACAAACCCATTCACCCTTGAGCATTACTACATTTATGTGTATATATAATACTAAGAATATTTTATTCTAGCATCTATTTAGAACATTTAATTTACTTAAAACCTTTTTATTTTTTATATAAAATAGTATTCATGTATGTCAATGAAAATACTTTTAAATTTATAAAGATAATTTATAAAAGACTCCATATATTTCTTTTGTTTTAAAAAAGTGGTTAATTTATTAAGTAATAATAATAGTAACATAATTATTTTTCACCTCTGAATTACATATTCCCTAACATTTTGAAATATATTTTAACCTTATCAAAATGAAATATATAGCAAAAATATTATTATTTAGTATAAAATGATTATCATAACATATATTGTAACAGTCAATAATTCTTAGATTTATATTGATCAAGCCTAAATATTGGGCAGCCAAAAATGTAACATTATTATTATTATTATTATTATTATTATTATTATTATTATTATTATTATTATTATTATTATTATTATTATTATTATTATTATTATTATTATTATTATTATTATTATTATTATTATTATTATTATTATTATTATTATTATTATTATTATTATTATTATTATTATTATTATTATTATTATTATTATTATTATTATTATTATTATTATTATTAGTAGTAGTAGTAGTAGTAGTAGTAGTAGTAGTAGTAGTAGTAGTAGTAGTAGTAGTAGTAATAGTAGTAGTAGTAGTAGTAGTAGTAGTAATAATAGTAGCAGCAGCAGTAGAGATAGTAGCAGTAGCAGCAGTAGCAAGTAGCAGCAAGCAGCAGCTGTAGCGGTAGTAGTAGTAGTAGCAGGAGTAGTAGTTGTAGTATTATTATTATTATTATTATTATTATTATTATTATTATTATTATTATTATTATTATTATTATTAGTAGTAGTAGTAGTAGTAGTAGTAGTAGTAGTAATAGTAGTAGTAATAGTAGTAGCAGCATCAGTAGAGTAAGTAGCAATAGCAGCAGTAGCAAGCAGCAGAAAGCAGCAGCAGTAGCAGTAGCAGTAGTTGTGGTAGTATTTTATTATTATTATTATTACTATCATCATCATTATTATTATTATTATTATTATTATTATTATTATTATTATTATTATTATTATTATTATTATTATTATTATTATTGTTGTTGTTGTTGTTGTTGTTATAAATTATAATTATTAATGTTTAATACACTTTGAACAAAAAATATAATTGTAAATCTACTTAAAAATAGATTCATGCCACAGTTTATCCATCCAATAATGTAACTGATATTACTATGTGATGCCTGAAAATAATTAAGGACTTATTTTTTATTGAACAACTATTATTATTTAATCACACATTGGATTATCCTAAATTTAATATATAATAATTAAAAATAAAAAAAAATCAAACTTAATTCTGTGTATTTATATCTAAATATATTAGCTTTGTTAACTAACTGCTATTAATATTGCATATCCAATGGATTGGGCTGTAACTTTATTATAATATCTTACTTTCAAGTAAATACATACAAATCAGAGTTAGTTTATATTTGCACATTTATAATGTAGTAATGAATCTAGAAATCAATAAATATATAATTCAATAAATAAGTAATTAAAGAACTAAATTGAAGAATAAGTGAATTAATACTGAAAGTATTTTTTGTAAAAAATATACTTCTTTTTAGATCAACTAAAGCTTATCTTATTTATCTTTAAAAAGGTCTTTAAATTTAAATATGTATGCTTTAGGTTAATTTAAAAAAAAATATTTCCAGACAAAAATTTAAGTCTTAATTACTTGCCCTAATTTTTAAGTTCTTATTGAATAATATTAATAAATAAAATAAACTATTATTTTAAATTTTGAAAAATAAAATTATTTCCAATATTAATGTTTTACAATGGTTTTCCAAAGTAAACCTGAGATAAATCATAATTGTATAAAAAATTGCAATGGTGGCTTAAAACATGTGACTTATAACTGGAGAATAAATAAGAATTGTACATAAAAAGACAAAATTTAAACTGGATTATACAGCTACAAAAAATAATATATCTAAAAAAAGAAAACATGATGGCAGTTGTTGTAGACTTTAATTCACAGAGGGGATCAAGTAGGCAGATAGTGAAGAAGAAAAAAAAACATAGTCCTGTCTCCTTACACTCTAGTATGTATGATAAGATCATCTGTAAATGCTTGTCAGTCTCTAACAGTAGCATGGTCCTAGGAAAAAAATGGACCAAGTCACCATGAGTCTATAAATCTCACAGGGATGATCAATAGTCCAATGTATTTAGACTTGGGCTTCTTATCATTAGAATTATGTGTATGTTGTAGGGATACAGGTGAATGTGGAAATATTCCTTGTTCCTGCCATGGTAGACCATAAAAATGCAAGCTTTAAAGCTGTACACCACTTTTGAATGGTCTACAGATATATATCACCAATACTAGTACATAAAAAATAAAGGATTAAGCATTATTGAGATTAAAATAAGTCAAATCCCTATTTTGCTTCTAATTCCCTGTCCCAGTGGTAATGAATTATATTAAAATACATATAGCTCTTGAGTATTTTAGTAGTTGGTAATATTTTAAAATCTAAAAATAATATTTAAAAATTGTCAATGGATGAAAGTTATTTTTTTTTGCATTAGCATAATTTTATTTTTAGAAATGTACAAGGAAAGTTATTTTGTGTTTTGTATTATCTGTTTATTTTAATTAAAACAACGGGAATATGATGTGTGGGCATACAGATTGTTAATCCAGATAAATAAAACAAAAAACACATCTAAGAAATTACATAGTTTTAATGATAATTAAAAATGGCTGAAATAATTTATAATTAAAAAAAGATTTTGTAACAAAAATAAACAAAACAAGCCTATCAACTGGTATTCTCATAACAAAAAAGATAAGAATATATGAGCAGAAATCTAAAGATATTGACCCAATGTTATAAAAGAGGCAGACAACTGCAAATGGTATTTTGTTAAAGGTTTTATGTACCCTGGATGGGTGAGAAAACAGGACCTAATTATGACTCTCTTGATTTCTCAACTATAACAATAACTCAGAAATATTCATTTGATGTACCAATGTGTTTGGTGGAAATAGAAGCTGAAACATTTTATGAACATTTTCTATTCATAAAGAGGTCCCTCCAAAAACTTCGCATCTCTCTGAACCTTGCAACTGTTTAGGAATTTGAAACTGTTGGCAGAAGAAACCAAAGTACATGAGCTCTTTCATTCCAAAGATATGCATGTATGCTACTACAGTCTACATAAATCCACATAACATTCCCATAAGCTAAAATTTATACCATACTTGTGTCAAACTCAATATGTTTGTGAACTAAATTTAACTATAGACTTAAACTTTAAGCTTATAATATCAATAGATACATTAACTGCTTATTATTTAAGAGACTTTCATTTATGGCCTACACAGATTGCATTAAGAATTGTTTTTATTATTTGATCAATATTGTCTGGATGAGCATGTGTATGTTCTTTCTATTTTATAATTTATCATTTAAAATATTTTAATTTGTAATAAAATATTTGTCTTTAATATCAATTTTTTCTTGTACGTTTTAGATTTTAGTTATTTAGATTTTATTATTAAGTTTAGAAAATTGTAGAAATCATATTATGCTTGATTAAATCGCGGGAAATTTTCTTTTTAAAATATTACATTTAGTTATTTACTGTGAATCCGCTAGAGGAATGTTAGTGAATCTATACACACTGATGCCCCCATAAATAAATAAAAACTAACTCCATGGGCAATTCAAATTGTAATAAATATTAGATCATAATAATCAGGAAATATAGCTATGTTCGTGATACATCTAAACCCATATATGAACAGAAGATTCTTCATTTTCATAGTTTGATTAACTAGCACTGTATCGTGCTCAATAGTAGTCATAAATCAAAATATAAAAACATTACAGTATATATATATATATAATTGAAAATTTTAAAAATTAATTTTCAAGAGTTCACTTTATTAAAGCAATGTTTGTCAATCCACCTGACATCTTTTAGCATTTTTTCAGCTAGTGTTTCTTTTTATTTTATGTGATTTGTAAAATTTACAGATGACAATGACGATGATGTTTCTTTATATATTAACTTTAGGTGGTTTTCAGCTATTTTTAACTTCATTAGATTCTTTCTTTTTGTATATGTCTCCAAATAGAAATAGAATTAAATCATTTAACATAGTACTAACACATAGTAACTATATTATTGTTTTGATTATCTTACATTTATTCATGAATGAAGATAGTGATCAAGAAAAAAATAATGTTATTTTTATGTGAAATATACTCATTGATCATTATTATTTTGTCAACAAATTGATGAAGGATTATGTTATCAACTGTAAAACTATTGATCTGACAAAGTAAAATAAGTTTTTATATTATTACTAAGCAAAAATGTTTTATTCTATTTTGAAAAAAAATATGTGTGTCTTTCAAATTTTTAAAACAATGAAAATAAAGTTTATTATTCAATGTGATAAAATAAGCATTTTTATTTTTTATTTTTGCTTTAATTCAAATATAATCCTTTTAAAACTAAGATAGATCCAATTATTTTTATACGTCATTTACACGTACATTCATTATAGCACTCATTCTGAGTTTAAACCTATTTCTATCAATTATAATTTTAAAAATATCTTAACTATTTTAATATTAACTAAATTAGACATTATATAAACAAAATATTCTTTAATATTTTCTTTATTGACAACTTAGTAAAAAGACGGGCATGTTTTATACTTACATGTCTTTAACAAAATTAAACTAAGAGTGAAAACATATTGTGTAAAATATATTGATAAATATATAAATAATTGATTCTTTATTCTTATTTTTTTTTTATTAAAAATAAATTTAGTAAAACAATTTCACATATATCATCATCATCATCATTATCAACCATTATCAATCCACTGCAGGATGAAGGTCTCTCCAAGTTTAATCCATCTTCTCCGATCTTTAGCTTCTCTTCTCCACATCACCCCATCACACTTTCTTATTTCATCCATCCATCTCACATGTGGTCTCTTTCTGGGTCTTTTACAATCTCTTGGAATCCAGTTTAAAATTTCAATTGTCCATCTATTATCATCTCTTCTAACAATATGTCCAGACCAACTCCACTTCAATCTTTTAATTTTTTCAATGAGGTCAGTAACACCTGTTTGTTTTCTTACCCATACATTGTGTTTACGATCTCTTCTTGTTACTCCCAACATTCATCTCTCCATACTTCTTTGAGTGGTCTGAAGTCTCTGAATCGCTCTTCTATTAAGTGTCCAAGTCTCAGATCCATAAGTAAGAACTGGTAAAACACATTTGTTAAAAACCTTCCTTTTCAAACACATAAGTATATTTCCTTTTAGTATCAAGTTATTTCTACCAAAAGCACTCCAACCAAGTTTAATTCTATGATTAATTTCCATTATTATGTTTCCATCTGTATTAATAATCTGACCAAGGTATTTGTAACTATTAACTTCTTCTAATTCATCATAATCAATCTTTATTTTCATATTTTGAGCAGATCGATTAAACATTACTTTAGTCTTTTTAACATTTATCTTTAGTCCTACTTTCCTACTTTCATCTGATAATTCCTGCAACATTTCCTGCAGATCTGAAGCATTATTTGCAAAAACAACTACATCATCTGAGAAATCTAAATGACTTAAATACCCTCCATTTACTTTCACTCCTTTAGTTTCCCATTTTAATCCACAAAATACTTCATGCAGCACTGCTGTAAAAAGTTTTGGAGATGTGGAGTCACCTTGTCTTACATTTTTCTCAATGTTGACTTTCCCAGTGTCATTATGTAATATAATTGTTGCTGTTGCATTTTTATAAATATTCTTTAAAATATGACAATATCCTGGATCTATACCTTGATGATCTAATGCTTTAATCACTGAAGAAATGTTTATAGAATCAAATGCCTTT
This sequence comes from Epiperipatus broadwayi, assembly GCA_028023455.1. Lineage (NCBI taxonomy): Eukaryota > Metazoa > Onychophora > Udeonychophora > Euonychophora > Peripatidae > Epiperipatus > Epiperipatus broadwayi. Next base: position 18,195 of record JAQFVV010013027.1, on the reverse strand, counting down.
TCATAATCTACAAATCCTAAGCATAATGGCAACTCATATTCATTTGTTGTTTCTATAACTTCTCTCAATACCTGGATATGATCTACTGTACTAAAACCACTTTTAAATCCGGCTTGTTCTCTTGGTTGGTGGAAATCCAATGTTCTCTGTAGACGAGTAGTAATTATCTTGGTAAAAATTTTATATAAAACTGATAAAAGGCTGATAGGTCTGTAATTTCTAATATTTTCTTTATCACCTTTTTTAAATATTAATATTATTACTCCATTCTTCCAATCATCCGGTACATCTTTATCATTTAGACATTTGGTATATAACTTTGCTAAAAAAATTTATATTTCTTCATCTGCTTCTTTTAATATATCAATTATAATTCCATCATTACCTGAAGCCTTTGCTTTCTTCATACATTTAATTGCATGTCTCACTTCTTCATTTAAAATTCTGGGCAATTTGGAAGATGTAATAGATATAGGAGGTACTTGTTCTTTATTACTATATAATTCTTGATAAAAATCTTCTAACAATTTCATGATGTCATCTCTCCTTTTAGTAATAATTCCAGCTTTTTTTCTTATTGCAGATATAAATTTCCTACCAATACCAAAATGTTGTTTTACATTCTTAAGACTTTTATTTTCTTCTACAGCTTTCCTTGCTAGTTCACAGTTATACTTTCTTATATCCTTTTCAACTCTTTTCCGCACCATTTTACAAAATTCGAGATATTCAATTCTTTTTAATGCATCATTTTTATATATCTTCATATTGCTTCTTTTCTTCATAAATCCTCTAGTCTCAGTAGAAATTTTATTGGTCAATTGCTATTTCTTTCTACCAGATATCTTTGTTGCAGTTTTCAAAAGTGTATCAGTTATTTTCATATTAATTTCATTCAAATCTGAATCATGTTCAAAATGTACTAATACTTAAAACCGATTTGTAAGTTCTCATTTAAATTCATTAGAATGTTTCTGAAGATTAGGAATATCAACTGTAAATATTGTTTTTCTTAATAATTTTTGTCTCTCTAGTTTTACATTAACACATATCTTACACCTTACTAATCAATGATCACTTCCTGTGTTAAATTTATTAAGAACATTACAATCTTGAAATATGTATTTCCTGTTATTCAAAATATAATCGAATTCTGCTGTACCTTCATTTGGATACCTCCACGTCCATTTCCTTTTAACATTTTTCTCAAAAAATGAATTCATAATATAAAGTTTTTCTTTTTCTGCAAACTCCACAAGTCTATGTCCTCTCTCATTTCTATTACCATAACCAAAATTATCCACAGCACTTTCATCTTTCATTTTTTTTACCAATTCTAGCATTAACATATCCAATAACAATTTTAAATGGTGTTTACTTTGATCAAAAGCCTTTTGTACATCCATATAAAAATCTTCTACTACTTCATCACTATGAGAACTTGTTGCGGCATAAACCTGAATTATCTACATTTGGTTTCTGCTATTAAGTTGTATAACTAATCTTGCCACTCTGTCCGATACACCATCAATCTCCACAATATTGTTCATCCACTTTTTATTTATAATGAATCCTACTCCACTTGTATTTCCAATATTTGTGCCTTTATAATAGAGTATATGTCCACTTTTTAAATCAATTGTCTTTTCACCTTTTCTTCTAACTTCACAAAGTCCAATAATGTCCCATTTAATATAAGAGAGTTCTTCTTCTAATTCTTGCAATCTTACTTCACTTGAAAGTGATCTGCAGTTGTAAGTACCTAAATAAAAAGTCGTCATCAAATGGCAGCCTGGATCCACAATCAGGGGATTCTTAGCACCCTCCGCCTTTGGCCACCAACCACTGCCTTGGTTGGTGACTTTACAGCCTCCTGGGAATAAGGGACATGCTTTATTTTTGTCTGTCATAATTGTATATATGTATTGGGAAAATATTTATCCTTTACACAAACGTTCATTCTGCCTTATCAGGCACTGAGAAGAAAGACCATAATATTTCTTGATCTTAAACTCAGAGGTAAAAAGCCAATAAACTCACCATGCTTGCTAATGTGTGTTGGTGAGCAGCCCATCCTTGTTTGTATACTATATGAATAATCACATAGTAATAACAGCTACAACGACAAGAACGTATGGAGTGGACATTAGGAATTTGCCCTGCTCGGTTCCTTTAAGGCCTCCAAGAGGAATCCTTTCAGTTAATAGCAAAACTCCTTTCTGCAGCCATTTCACACACACACACACACACACACACACATATATATATATATATATATATATAATTTAATAAATACACACACATATATATATATATATATATATATAATTTAATAAATAATGAGAATAGGATAGAATTTAATTTTATGGAGAGAAGATAATAAAATACAGTAATGTTGAAACCATTATCAATTAGAAGGTTTGTGTGTCGAAATTCAAATGTTGCACTTATTTATAAATTAGCTAGTTTTATAACATTTTTTTATAGAAATGATGTTTTGTGTCAACTTCTGAATGATAAAATGGCTAATGTTGAAAGATATGTTAATGTTTATTGGAAGTGGAATATAGTAGAATAAATATTTTATATGTATTATACAAGTTTGGAAAAGATGTATATCATTACCCCATAAAAACAATATTATATGTAATAAGATTACAGATGGATATCTGCTTATTTTAATTATGCATTTAAAGTTGGTGCAAATAATGAAAGTTAGTTATTAATAAAAAAAATGTATTAATTGAATCAACAAATATAATAATATATATAAAGTGGTATGTCATTCTGGACATAGTTACATCAGTGAGACTGAATGTGCATTAAAAAGAGAGTTAGAGAGCAGGGATTATTATATAAAAACTTATGTTATGTGGATAGGTATAAATATGCTTTTGCAAAACATGCAGATGCAGAGTTCTGCTTTGATAGTGTTTTTTTTTGTTTTGCACATGGAAAATGATTTGAAAAACAAAAATTAAGGAGTCCAGATAATTTGTTTAATAAATAGTGTAATTGTTTTAGTATTCACACTTTATGGAAAGTTGGCCATCCATGTGGAAAAAATAATATTGTGTGACTTTAATAAGATTTAAATTTTAATGTTGTTTTGCTACTCACGATGGTAGAAGAAGCCATAAGCTGGCTATAAGAAAATAAATTACTTTGCAATTTTATATTTAAACATCATTTTTTATTAAAAATAAAAAGACTGATTTAAATTAGCACTCTTTCTGTTATTGTTCTAGATAACAATACATAAAAAGATCTAGAGTACATTAAAAGGTGGTTCACTCTCTTAATGTAAAAGTAATCAAACATGGCAGCTAGGGGGCAGTTCATTTATTATTTAAAATAGATTTACTAAATTTCACATGAAGTTATATATACAATTTAACAGTAAAAGAAAAAAAACTATACTGTCCAAAATAATTGAATTTAATTTTAAACATATTATTTATATATTATATATAGTTTTTAATACGGATATTATATTTTTACATTATATATATCCAATAAACATCACATGACCATGTCCTCTTATGCTTGTGTATAACTGTTGTTTTTACTTTATATATATATATATATATATATATATTATATACACTTCTATATATATATATATATATATATATATATATAGTAATAGAAGTGTATAAGCTATGTATAAAAAGGAAATTAATGTAATAATACTAATATAATATATAATAGTATGCCTTAACTATGTATGAAAAGATACACTTGCCTTAACCATAATAAAAATGTCATAGAATGTATTATCTACATTTGAAAAAGTTGAAATTGTCCTAATTTGTTAATTGGCAATAATGGAATGGAATGCTTGTCCATAATCACTAACCAATTAATTAATCAAGCTCACATATGGAAATAGTATATCTCACAACCACCAATCAAGTAATAAAGTCACATGTTGCAAGGCACCAACCTGTAATGGAACCTCGGGTTGCATTGATAGCCGCAAACATAATAAAAGTTCCAATTGGGATATCAAATGTAACACAACATGGTATACATACAAATAGAAATGAAATCATTCCTATAATTGTGGATTAATTTAAATTAACAATCTATTTCCCCCATCATGTTTCTCAGGTTTCAATCAATTTTCATTCAAGGATAAATATAATAAAATATAACTAATTCCAACCAATGAATATAATATATAATGACATAGGTTATTCCATTTAACTATATTTGAACAAATTACTAATTAGAAAGTAATAGTTAATAAATTATCTGCACAACAGAAAGATGTTACACATGAGTAAATGTGCTTTAATCACTATTTATATTGTTACTTTGGCTAGCTATATACAAAATAAACCTAGATACTACAGAGCATTGACTCACGCAAGTTAATTGGTTAATTCTCAGGGTTAACTTAACAAACAATTTGATTATTTACTAAATATAGATTGAAACAAAGGGAATTTTGTTGAATCCAATATATATCTATTCACAAACAAGATAATATATGTGATTTAGTATTTCAATTAATGATTGCTTATATAAGTAATTAACTAATACACAATATTACCATTTAGTTGATGGATGAATTTTACATGGGAATTGTATAAAACTTGTAAATATATAAACTATCAATAAATAAATTAATTAATTAGTAGTAGCTTGTTAAATTAATAATTTAGATTATAGGTGTATTTCTTTAAAGCTGGATCAACACACAAGATGATACAAAAGACAATGTAAAAAACTCCTTCCCACTATGCTATAAGGATTTGTTTTATTTTACTTATTTTGAACCTTGTCTTTTATTATGAACATCAACTGCTTGGGCTTTTTATTAATATAAGGTTTATACCCTAGCCTGCAAAGTTCAAATTGACTTCATAACTTTATCACCTCAAGACTTTATTAAATGTAGCTTAGTAAAAATATATATATATATATATATATATATATATATATATATATATATATATATATATATATATATATATATATATATATATATATATATATATATAATGTTATATGAGCCTTTATGTATAAGCAAAACATATATAAAAGCAACTTCTAAATAACAGAAACATGGGAATATTAATCTATAACTCTAATATTTTTTATTATGACCTAATCCCTGCCTTTGAAAATACATCTAACCATACAATTAAAATAATTGAAGAGTTAAGACCATTATTAAATAATGATAAAATTTGTAAATACGATTCTAAAATAATTTATATATTTATATACAACTCCTATACAATTAAATGCAAATAATCTATTTGCACAATTTAACTTATAAAATTTCTGACAAAAAAAAATAAACATATATATTATAAATTAACTTTTATTATTTATTAAGTCAAATTATTCAAAAAGAAAATTATAAACTAGTCTTACACATCACAGATGTATATATTCTTTGATTTTTAAAATAAGTTTTATGATTAAGAAAACAAAAATAAAAATAATAATAAATGAATAAAAACAAAAAGAAGACCAGATTTAGTTACCTCATTTAACTCTCTTTACTGTCTCTTCATTTCACAGTTCACTAGTTATATCAGGCATTTTTCCTTTGTTTTTCCTTCCCAGGTTAGATTGAAATAACTTGAAAATATGTATACATATTAACAATGCATGAATTTATAGATTGATTTGGATATTAATGATTTTAGGATCATTGAAAGAAACTTAAATGTTTAAACACACACACATACAGACAGACACACGCATACACACACACACACATATATATATATATATATATATATATATATATATATATATATATATATATATATATATATATATATATATATATATATATATATATATATATACAATGATGGCATTACAAAACTATTATGTTGACTTTCTGATATACTATTCTTTAAAATGAAATATATTCAATTTATAGACAACTAAATACTTAAAATATATAAATAATAAATTTATTAATATCTAATCGATTTTCGTTCAAAAAATGAACCTTATCAAGATATTACTACAATTGAAAAATTTACGTGATTTACATATCATATACAGGTCAAACTTAACAATAAAGATGTTTTTAAATTTTCCAATTATTATTTAATGACCATTTTCCACCTAACTTAACCGACCCTTGTACTAACTTCATACATTTCTTTGTATTTTCATGTATATACAATGTTTCATATACTTTTCTTTCTTTATAATTTTTACAATATTTGATGACTTCAATACTTTCTTCACAATTCATAATGTGTCCTGTTTCTAAAAAAATAGCAAAATGGATCTGATTTATTATCTTTTCTTTTTATAGCTCTGTCATGCTATTTACCCCTTTCTATTTTACTTTTTGCTGACTGACCTATGTATATCATCTTGCATATTTTACAAATAATTTTATATATTATTATTATCCTATCATTCTTATCATTCCTTATTTTAGAATTACTTACTAGTTTTTTTTAAAGATTTACTATTTTTCCATCCAATAACTATATTAAGATTTATTTTTTCTTTTCTATCATTTAGAATTTCATATACATCCTTAGAATATGGAATAGAAATCCATTTCTTATTTTTTCTTTCAATTTATTGATATCTTTTTTATACCTATTTTTATTTATTAAAATATTTTTACAACTTTACTATTATATCCATATTCAATGTATTCATCTTGGATTTTCAATTTTTGCTCTATTGCATCTTTATCATTTAATGTAAGCCTATCATTTTTTTCTTTTAACCCTAATAGTACCCCCATTTTTTGACACCAATGTTGATAAGATTCTGGATGCATCATTCCTCTAACATTTTTATTTTTTATGTAGTGCTTTATATTAATCATTTCATTTTCATTCTTTTTTATTAATAAATCTAAATATTTTATTCCTTCTTCATTATTTTCTATAGTAAATTTAATATTAAACATATTTTATTAAGCTCATTAAAAGCTTTCATTATGCTTCTTTCATTTCCTACAACTTAAATATCATCCACATACCTAAAATACTTTATAATTTCTCCATTTTCGATATACTTATCAATTATTTTCTGCTCAATGCAATCAACCATAGTTGATGACATTATTCCACTTATCGAACATTCCATTATCCATCCTTTATCAATACTCCAAAATTCATTATTATATTTAACATATAATGTCTCTTTAATCATGATTAAAACTTCTTCTATTATTTGTATCCATTCTTTTGAAATTATCTTCTCATCTTTGACTTTTCTAACTACAATGTTAATACTTTCTATCCTAGAAACACTTTGATACATTTTTTCTATATCAAAAAAATGTATCAAAAATGTATCAAAGTGTTTCTAGGATAGAAAGTATTAACATTGTAGTTAGAAAAGTCAAAAATGAGAAGATAATTTCAAAAGAATGGATACAAATAATAGAAATTTTAATCATGATTAATGAGACATTATATGTTAAATATAATAATGAATTTTGGAGTATTGATAAAGGATGGATAATGGGCTGTTCAATAAGTGGAATAATGGCATCAACTATGGCTGATTGGATTGAGCAGAAAATAATTGATAAGCATATCGAAAATGGAGAAATTATAAAGTATTTTAGGTATGTGGATGATATTTTAGTTGTAGGAAATGGAAGAAGCATAATGAAAGCTTTTAATGAGCTTAATAAAAATATGTTTAATATTAAATTTACTATAGAAAATAATGAAGAAGGAATAAAATACTTAGATTTATTAATAAAAAAGGATGAAAATGAAATGATTAATATAAAGCACTACATAAAAAATAAAAATGTTAGAGGAATGATACATCCAGAATCTTATCAACCTTGGTGTCAAAAAATGGGGGTATTATTAGGGTTAAAAGAAAAAAAATGATAGGCTTACATTAAATGATAAAGATCCAATGGAGCAAAAATTGAAAATCCAAGATGAATACATTGAATATGTATATAATAGTAAAGTTGTAAAAAATATTTTAATAAATAAAAATAGGTATAAAAAAGGTAGCAATAAAATTGTAAGAAAAAATAAGAAATGGATTTCTATTCCATATTCTAAGGATGTATATGAAATTGTAAATGATAGAAAAGAAAAAAATAAATCTTAATATAGGTATTGGATGGATAAATAGTAAATCTTTAAAAAAACTAGTAAGTAATTCCAAAATAAGGAATGATAAGAATGATAAGATAGGAATAATATATAAAATTATTTGTAAAATATGCAAGATGATATACATAGGTCAGTCAGCAAAAAGTAAAATAGAAAGGGGTAAAGAGCATGACAGAGCTATAAAAAGAAAATATATTAAATCAAGTCCATTTTGCCATTTTTTAGAAACAGGACACATTTTGAATTGTGAAGAAAGTATTGAAGTCATCAATTATTGTAAAAAATTATAAAGAAAGAAAAGTATATGAAACATTGTATATACATGAAAATAAAGAGAAATGTATGAATTTAGTACAAGGGTCAGTTTAGTTAGGTGGAAAATGGTCATTAAATAAAAATTGGAATTTTTAAAAACATCTTTATTGTTAAGTTTGACCTGTATATGATATGTAAATCATGTGAAATTTTTTCAATTGTTGTAATATCTTGATAAGGTTCATTTTTTGAAAGAAAATCAATTAGATATTAATAAATTTATTATTTATATATTTTAAGTATTTAGTTGTCTATAAATTGAATATATTTCATTTTAAGGAATAATATATATATATATAACTATTTTTCTGAGGTTTGTTTACAAACGCAGGTTTGTTTTTAGGCTGCATATTTTGCTGGACACCAATAGTGAAATAGGATAAGCAAAATGGTTCTAAAATCCAGCATAATAATCCTTTGTTTTCACTTTTTATTTTAAATGCTGTATCAGAATCCTATATTTGTAGTATTTGTCCAAAAAGGAATTTTGTAGAAGCGATTAAAATAAAGATCTTGCTTTCTTTTTTAATGACAATTATTTTTTTGTGTTTCTATAGTAATCTTTTTCCTCTTGTTACAACTTCTATGGACCTAAAAATGTTTAATACTGCCAATTGTAGACTTTAAAATATTTTTTAAACACCAAAACAAAATAATATCAATAAAAAAATATTACATTGAAAAATTTATTTTTGCAGTATACAAAATGAATAAATAAATAAACAATAAAATAATAACATTACGTTTTAAATAATTTCCAAAAATAAAATTACAATCTAATTATAAATAGCAATTTAAATGCTAGTGGTGATAATTATTTATATACATATACACTCACGAATTAGTATATATAACCATTGCTATTACAATTTCACCATCGCAAAACAAAACACATATCACAATAAATAAATAAAAATGAACCAAATAATAAAAACAATTAACAACAATAACAACCTATATACAAATCCTTATGTAAAAACAAAATTCATGAGATTTTTTTAAACCTAAATGGGACTTTAATGAATAGGGTGGATCTTTCCATTTCTTACAATATATAATTGTTAAAGTCAACTAATATTTCTATAAAAACCATGAAACAGTCTCATTATATAGCTTTTTTTACATGCAAATATCTTTCAGACAATTGTAAGAGTACTCATATAAAAGTAATTTTTGAACTACATGCAGTATATTGTCATTTTATAAACATTTCTGTCTTGATAAATTCTTGTATTTGATTGGAATGCCTAATAATAGATATACTTGGAAAGCAATATCCAGTGATGCTAGGAATTTTTATTTACTCATTCAGGGTTTCTTTTTTATTTAGAAAAAAATTTAGCTTGCACGATATTTTGCTGCAACTTGATAGAGGCAATATGTATCCATTTTAAAGCTATCTATTTATTGAATTAAATCAGTGAAAATTAATGCAATCACATTGATCTATAGAGCTGGAAGCAGATGAATCCCTAATCAAAGTCTTTTTGATCTTCATTTAACTTTCTATCATTATTTTATTTATTTCCTATATGAAAATAATAAACATCATTCGGTTATTAATCAACACTAAATGCCTTAACAAATTGCATAGTGGTTCAAATAACAAATTATGGAAATAGACTTAATTAAAACTTTGATCTTAATATTTTGACAAATGAACCTTAATTACTATGTTTTTACTCAAAATCAGATTTATTGTTAAAAATATATAATTAATTTATCTAAAATTCAGAACTGATTTTACATTTTTTTCTATTATTTATATTGGAAATTTTACATTCACAAATACTCAAACATGCAAACACTGATAATTTAAAATATCTCTGTGTACAAACACTTAAATAATTATCATTAGGTTTATACCACTAAACATTACATGATCACCATTTCTTAAACTTACTCATAAATGTTAATAAAACAGACAAAACTCTCCATACAGTAGTGCCATTCAGTGTAAGCCAGAGTTATCAATGGATGCCAGAAGTCTTATGAGATAAAATCCCTATCTATTGCTTACTCATCCAATATTCCCAAACCAGGTCCTAGCTTGTGGCTTTCATCAGTGAAGAGCCTTGGGTCTGAGAGCTATCAACCCAGATCATAGGATATAAAGCAACCCTCCAGCAGTTACCATTTGTCTCTATTTAAGTACAAAACTATGAGTCTAAAGATGAAAACAATAGTATTTTCAATTTAAGCTCATTAACTTATATAGTTATATAGGTTTGAATTCAATTCAGTATCCATACATTTTGGATTCATTGTTTTTAATAACCATAGCCACCATTATCCTATTAGACAGTATTGATATTAAACCACTAAACATAACAAGATCAACAATTATTATGCTTTACCATAACTGTTATTAACACAGACAAATCTCTCTATTTTATCACTCATAGTGGTGGCTATGGTTATTAAAAAACCAAAGACACCAAAATGTTGTGTACTGAATTGAATTCAGACCTACATGACTGTATAAACTAATGAAATTGGATTGAAAATACTATTTTTTTTTCAATTTAAGATTCATAGTTTTGTAGTTAACTAGAAATAAAAGGTGCAACTGGAGGAGTTAATTAGATCCTAACATTTAGGCACATTTCAAGCCATTCAACTTAAAGAATTAAATAAGTTGAATGGCTTGAAATTGACTCTTGAAAAGGAACAGGACAAAATATTAAATATTTAGATTTAATTATTACAAGATATAACAGTATATTAAATTATAAATTAATAATTAAGCCACTACAAAAAAGGGGATATATAAATTGTAAATCAAAAGTACCTGTGATGCATATGATGGTAAGTTTTAGATGTTTTTTTTTGTTTTGGAATGAAAAATTATGTCATTACCAAAGTGATAAACTGAAAAATATTAAAATATTTGCCAAAGAATTGTTTGATGTTGGTTATAAAATGGAACAAATTAAGAATATACTTAATGTCAATTTAAAAATAGTTATAATGATGTAAAGAAATGAAGATTAATAGCAAACAATGGATATATATTCCATTTATTTCAAATCCACAAGTGAAAATTTTTAAGGATGTATATAAGAATGTGTTTAATGCTTTATTCTACATTCCAAACAATTTTAATAAATTAGTCAATAATTGTAAGGATGACATAACTGTCAAGCAGAAAAGTGCTGTCATAATCAAATTTTTTGTGATTGTATGCTATCATATATAAGTGAATCTAGGTGCAGTATTGAGAAGAGATTGAGGGAGCATAAATTGTTATATAAGTATGTAAAAAGTAAAAATAATGGTTATTTAATGTCTCTTCCAGTTTTCTTTGATCATGAAAAAAACATGTAAATATACATTTAAATTTGATTTTGAAATTGTGAAAATTCTTCATGAAGAGAGAAACCATAATAAAAGAAAAAAATAAAGAGGCAATTTTTATAAACAGGAATAAAATGCATTTAATAAATAGACAAGCTGCTAACTTTAAAATACAAGATTCATGGCATTTGAATTGATGATGTTTGCTTCCACTTTGCTTTTTTTTAAAATTTAATAGCAGTTGAGGCAGGTTTAAGAAATTAACCAAAAGTATTTCTGTGGATTTAAGGATTATTTATAATAATTTGTAAACCATTAAATTTATTATTTCAATTATAATTACAATTTTGTTTTAATTAATGGATATTATATATATATATATATATATATACAAATTCGTTTAACGTGTACATACTTACAGAGTTAAACTATTAAATTGAAATAAAACACATTGAAAAAGAAAAAAAATCAAATGATCTAAAGCAGGGATACTCAACCTGCAGTTCTTTGATCACATGTGGCCCCCCAAGCTTTTATGTGTGGCCCAGCTATAGACTGATGGTGAACAGATGTGACAACACACTTCTTAATTAATGAATAACCATGTGCGATTGATATTTTTTATAGAGGCACTAATAACGTTACGTTTTTTTTTAATTTCACAGAACTGAAAAACCTGCCAAATCTGTACCAGAAATGCTCAAGTATCTTCATATATGATTTGTACTCGCTCTCAACTCGCTATCTTTAGCATTATTTCGCTGATTTTAGCAACTTCAGTATTTTTTTGCAAGGGAAAATATCAGTAATTATTTAAATTTAATGATATAATAATGATGTAAATCCATATTTTCAAGCTTCTGATTGATTGTTTTTTTCTCCACAATAGAACACCAATCCATGACTTCGACAGTTGTATTTCTACATTTTGAATTTGAAAATGAAAACATAATTTACTAAGTTTTTTTTTTTTTTACCCCACTTGTTTGTTTCTCAGATTTTAGTCAAAAATTTACTTTTATACTAAAACATATTGATAAGGAATTCAATAAATTACTTCAGGAATTTATAATTGGATCGTAAGAAGTTATTATAATTTGACTGTGTTAGATTATTTTCATCAATTATAAATAGAAATTTATTTTTTAAAAACCTTTCTGTAATCAGACAAATTATAAATTTCCATTTTAGATACTATACTAAAATAAATATAATTTTAAAAAAACAAATATATTTACTGCATATTTTATAATTGACCATCAGACGTTTGAAACTTTAATTCAATCAATAGTTCATGTTTTTGAAAGCAAACTGAAACATTTTAGTTTTATATGTGAATTAGTATACACATGGATGCATAGTATTTTATATCAAACTATAATTTAAACATCATAATGATGTCTTCAAGCAGCAATCCAAAATTATTGGATGAAAATAGATTGTTTCAAGACAACTGGGAAGAGAACTATTTTGTTGTGTGGAATGACAAAGGTTCAGCAACATGTTTGATTTTTCGAGAAAGTATCACATTAAAAAATATAACATTGATCATCATTACACTATGAAACATAAATTGTATAATGACACTTTTGCACATTGGTCTTTAATAAGAAGTAAAAAAATAGCTTTCTTCAAAAAATCATTGGAACAACAACAAAATGTTATGTTAGTGTGTAGTTCACAAGAAGCAGTAGTGACACAAGCATCATATAAATTTTTTTATATACTTAGCAAAAATATGAAACTGTTTACAGATACTGAAGTTCTAAAAGAATGTTTCTTAAATTCTTTGAATATATTATTTGATAAATTTAATAATAAAAGTCAAATATTATTACAAATTAAGAAATTACAACTGTCAGATTTTACCTGCATTAGACATATTGAATATATTGCAAAACTTATTTTTGATAATATAATAGATTTGAAAAACTGCAAATATTTTAGTTTGGCTGTTGATTCTAGTATTGATATTCCAGCAACATCACAATGTGCTATTTTCATCAGATACTTTATTGAACAGAATTCAATTTTTGAAGATTATTTAAAATTTATTTCTAAGAAGAATCAAACTAGAGGTAGTGATTTTCTCAATAGTATTTGTAGTTTTTTGGTGAATAATAATATTGAAATAAAAAAAAATGTTTTCTGTGTGTACTGATGGAGGTTCTTCAATGATTGAATCTGAAAAAGGATTTGGTTTCCTATTAAAAAAACAAATATAATCTAACAAATCATTTATCATTTTAATGTTTAATTCATTAAGAAAACTTGGGGGTACATATATACATTAAAGGTGTAGATGCTGCAATGAAAACCATCGAAACCTTTGTGAATTATATTTGAGCCTGAGAATTAAACGACAGAAAATTTAAAAATTTTTTGGAAGAAATAAATAGTAATTATCATGATGTACTTGTGCACATTTCAGTGTGATGGCTAAGCAGAGGTTAATTGTTGAATAACTTTTTTTATTATGTCATGAAATTATTTTCATTTTTGCAAGAAATCAATAAAACTTAATAAATAAATAAAAAAACAATAAAACTTATAATGGGCTTGACAGTGATGGATGGTGGTGTCTTTTTGCTTTTTTATGTGACATCACAGAATAACTTTGTGATCTTAATATTAGTTTGCATGGTGAAAATAAAATTATTTCACAAATGACAAATAAAGTATTTGCTTTTGAAAAAAAAAAACTAAATATTTATTACCAAGATATACAAAACGAAATACTACATCATTTTCCAACATTTACAAATGTAAGCAAGATGGTATTGGCATTTCTTCAGAAACTTATGTAATTATATTAAATTAGTTAGGTACCTTATTGAAAGAATTTAAAAGTATATTTCAAGAGTTAAAAAATATTAAGAATTGTCTTTTGCTTATAGAAAATCCATGGCACTTAGAAATAACAACTATTACACAATTAGCTTCATTGGACATGATTATGTTAAGGTATTTAATGAATTTCTTGAATTTAAAAATGACACAAATTTTGAAGCCATTTTTAAAGAGAAAGAAGAGGGAAAGGAGTATATGGAATTTTGAAAATTATTGCCTGAAAATATTAAACTTTTAAAAAGTGTGCACAAATGTTTCTCACATTGTTTGCATCAATATATCTTTGTGAATCATCTTATTTGAGAAAGAAATGTGTGAAGAATGTGCATAGAAACAGACTTACTGATTTACACCTTGATGATATATTAATGTAGCACATATAAACTAGTTATTATCTAAAATTGTTAAAAGTTTATTTCAATATCAAAAATCACACTGATATTTAAATAAATGTTTAAATCAAATAAATATGTTTGCGTTTTATTAATATTTTAATTCTAACATATAATAAAGTGATCCACAAACTGTAGCATGCACAAATTGAGAAGTCAGACATATTTTTACATGACACCAATTGGTTGCCCAGCCCACATTATGTAGCACATAAATATATGTTTTCCAGGGAAGAAAAAGATTGATGATCTGTGATCTAGAGGATAAAAAAGTTGTATTTAAGAAGGAATAAATTATTTTAATTTAATAAGAAATAATATATTTATATATTATATTTTATTAAATAATTATACAGAATTTAATGATTTACCTTTATTAAAATGCTAGTAAATCAATCGATGGGTCTCTCAGCATTTTTAACATGATCTAAATACTAATAATAAAAAAATATTTTTTAAAGAAATTATAGAGATATTATTACATAAAAACTTGAGACCTGGATAATGTTGAAAGATAAGACTTAATATTTTAAAATTATATCAGACTGCCTACAAATTGTTTTTTTTTTTAATTTTATACTTGAAAAGAATGTCGATCTCACATATCTCCCAATGGATTAAATCTTAAAAATTATTATCTGAAGATTGAGCGCCAACTGTTAAAGCCTTGATAAACTATTTAAATTTAAGTGCTTTAAAATTTTATTTGTAATTATTTTTTATATAAATCTTAAATTAAATACAAAATATGATTTATTAATATAGCTAAAAGCATTTATAACATTATGGAGTTTTAAAAGAAACGCATCTCTTTCTTTAATATAAACTAAATTAAATAAAATGAAAAATTTTAAAACGGATAGAACACACAAATGACTTTTATGTAACGAATACAATAATACAACAAAGATAAAGAAATATAGAATAAAAAATGAAATTTTCAACATATATAGTTTGGAATTTAGAATTAATAATGTTAAATTTAAACATTTTCCTATTTTAAAATAATAAAAAGAAACCAACATTTAAATATTCTATATATCTATTTGTATAATTTCTAAATAAACTATGATTTTCTATTTATTTATAATTACAGTCCAATGATTTAAAATTATACTGCTCTATTTAGTAGTATTTATTTATATGAGCTGATAATAATATATCATTTCAACAAGGTAATGTACAGCAATATGATTATCAATCAAAATTAGTAGCACATTACCTATATCAATTCGAACGGAATAGTTCATTCGTTAGCATTTTAATTTTTAGTTTCTAGTAAAATGATCAATCAAATTAAGGTTTATTACATATTGCTTTTTTAATTTTTTATTTTAAATAGTGTTCTTTAATGTACATTATCTTCCATATGGAATATAAAATTAAATAACAATATTTTTTTTTGTAAATGCAAATAAAATTATACACTTTGAAATGATATAATTGTTTACTATAAGGCATGCAGATTTCAAAAGAAGCCAATTTTTTAGTCATATATGTAATTAATTATCCACAAAAACAGTAGATTGCTGATTTTTTGTATTCTATTAAAATTAGAATATGTATTAAAGAATGTATTATAATTAATATATCTAATCAGATAATATAAATATAGTAAACAAAAATAACTGTGAAACTATGTCTATAATATTTAAAACTCCGATATATTTATATATAAATAATAGCTATAATCAGCTTATGACACATCTGACATCATAAGTAGCATATTACTGTAAAGTACTACTCTGGATAACATACAAGTCATACATTTATCATACTTATTATTAATGTGTTATATTAATATTTTGAATATTGTAGATTTTATTCAACACTTTAATTTACTATCAAATAAATAATATTTACTAAGTTATTTTCTTTAAAACATATTTATTCATTTAAAAAAATAAAAATAAAACACAGTTTTATTGAAATAGCATATTAATAAACTATATTTTTATTACAACTGTTTGGAAAACAAAAGGTATTGCATACACATAAGGATAAACATTTGAAAAGTTTAAAATAATAAATCAAGTTTTGGTAAAATATTTTTTGTTAGATGATTAATTCAATGAGTGAAAACTAAATGAAATAATTATGTCTACATTTTGTTTATTGATATAAGAATTTACTAAAATTATTCTGAGTAACATATTACAATCCTTATATGCATGGGATAAACACAATTTAATTTTATCTAATGACAACATTTTTTTCTTAATATTATATTAGATATAATGAACAGAATAAAATAATTTAGTAGGGACAAATTTTAGCTACATGTAAATTCAAAGGTGAATGTGGTTTATAATTTGAAGGCTTAATGGAAAAGAGTGTCACCAATGACAAGTGTGAATTAAGGCTTCAATTGATATTACTACACAATGTTAATAGGGAATTATTAATAGTTGCTGCTTAATGATCCAGTTATCAAATGCATAAATCCAAACTTCAAATTGTATTGAAAAAATATTAAATTATAAATCATCATTAGCTTTGGAACAGAAGAAAGTACTCATTAGAAACATTTGATCATTATATGATTAAGATATATGGCCACTGTAATTCAGAACATTTAAGATTAAAATCATGATAAATATTTTTTTAAAATAACATGAAATAACAGTTAGATCAAGAGTAACCAATTTCCATTGTACATAAATAGTAACTACAAATGATGTGTAATAACCATCAATATATTTATATCACTAAAAAATAATTTAGTTATACATAAAATAAAACAATATATCTGATCAATAGTGTAATTATGTTTTATATTTGTAAAGATAAAAAAACAGCTATCCAAATCAAACAAAACAATAATTTTAAAAGGTAATTAGTTGATATCCAGATAATACATATTTATATTTTTTTATTAAAAAAATTTTACCATTAAATATTCTAATTATTTATTTTTTATTTAATTAATGTTAATTAATGAAGTATTTGTGTGACAGATAATAATAATAATAATAATAAAATAATAATAATAATAATAATAATAATAATAATAATAATAATAATAATAATATTAATAATAATAATAATAATAATAATAATAATAATAATAATAATAATAATAATGATTTAATTTCATTTTAATTCAATTCACATTAATATTAACAAATATAAAGGATAAATATAAAGCACATAATAAAGAGGCCAACGAAAAAAACAATTTAATATATATATATATAGAGCAAAGGTAAGTTAAACTGTCAAATCTGACATTTTAAATTTAATAGCATTAC